>LSSN01001141.1:0-32055 GCA_001970855.1 Smittium culicis | reverse complement strand
AAACTTAGCTCCTGTATTCTTGTTGTCATGAGCCGCCCCAGTTATAATGCTACTGACATTTAATGAGTCCTTCTTATTAATGAGCATAGGTTTCATAGTGATTTCTGGCCGATTTTCACCTGATTTCTTTCTTTTAGTTTCAAATCTCTTGTTTTGTATTTCGCTATTTAAAATGTCATCTATACAGTTTTAATATTGAAAATTAAGCAAACTATTTCCTGTGTTGGTATCAGTGACAATATTTTGATGTTAACCGGAAATCCTAGTTTTTCCTTTTTGTTCAGATTTTTTTAGGAGGATTTTATGCATTCTTCCTTACTTGTCTCAGATATTGAAAAATCTTGTATATATTCTAAAAATTGAATTTATCTTCTACTTCCCAATAGCAATATCTGTCTTGTTTTTTTAAACACTTATGGGCTTAGTGAGAGGTTAAATTGAAGTACTTTTTTCTTTTCCATTAGAAATCCAGATATATACTTGATTCTATTTTTATCAATATATGTAGAAATGCATCCTGAAGGTCTATAATTGTTAACCAACCCTTTTTGTGGATTATTTTGCATGATATAAATAGTGTTTATATTTTTAATGGTATCTGTGGGATCTAGTTTTTTAGTAGACTGAGATTCAGCAATGGCCTCAACCTGTTGTAATTTATCGGAACAATATACTGATTTGATGAGAATCCTGGCTCCTTCCCAGAAGCCTAATCTATGGACCCTTTTTATAATAATTTGATGAGATCTGCATCTATCACCTTCTGAAGTACACCCTCTTGCACTTTCCTTCCCAGTATCAATTGCTTTGATATATATGACAGAGCTATATATGAGTTTTTTCATTCCTAGGTAAAAACTCTGAATATTCAGATATCTGCTGGGAGTATTTTCCACGCAGCTCTTAGCAGATTATTTTTTCCTCCTACTGTTTTTATCCCCTGCTCTTCGGGGAAAATTGACGAGCGCCAGAGTTTTTATAGTTAGATTTATCGAGTTCAGGTTCTTGATATCGGGATTTTGGCTCTTAATTATGACCTGAATACGTGGGCTATAAAAATAATTACTGTTTTAAGAATTCCGTACGTTCATAAGACTTTCTTTTGTTCAATCTAGTGTTCTGGACTGGTTAATTAACTGCCTGTAATAGGTTAACTTGTTCAACCAGAGTTTTAGAATCAATGAGAGTAATATTACCTTCAATTGACATTTTAGTTGCCTTAGACTTCGTTCTAACACTTTTGAACATAATTTCTGTTCTAAATTGAACAAGATGTGTTGAAAAATCAGTTAGTAATATTCTGAGTAGGGTTGAAAATTTAATTTATTCATTGCTATCTTGAACCAGATCTTTTTAAAGTATTTTTTGAACGAATTAGTCCATTTAAAGAGTAATATCGGGAAAATTGTACTAAAAATATCCCAAATATGTGTCAACTTTCATAAACTGCATAGAAATTTCGATATTATTTGCTGAAATTGGGTATATTCAATCCATTCGGTTCTCAGTATAGAAAAAATAAACAGCAAATTATGCAAAGTATTGATCTGTGATATGAATAAGCCCAATATGATAGAGGGATTCGCTTCAAGAATCTTTTGATAAATTTTAAAATCACTTTGGGGTATTCATTCAGCAATTATTCGCAGTTATCTAGTTGAAAAGTGTGCTCCCCTCCCTGTATATCCATAAAATCCTCTTGATCTATTGAGGTTTGTGGCGCATATGGTTGAGCAGACTTTTCCTTTGAAAGAAGAATCTGTTCAAGATCAGATAATTAGTTAACCCTGGAGAAAAATAAAAAGCTTAAGAAAAAGTTGCCTTTTCTAAATTTTCAGTCTGCAGTTCTTTTTACATTATTTTTGGTTTGATTTAAATATAATTAAATATAATATTTATTCCTAAGCTTTATTCAATTAAAAAGAATGAAAGTACCCCAAAGCAAAATAAAAGATAGAAAGGATTCATGGAATTAATAAACGGGAAAAATTCTTTAAAGAAAATTCGGATTTTAAGACTAAAAAAAAATTCTTTTTTATGTCAAATTTGACTAAATTTTATTGGATAAATACATATTTTATTTAGTTTTACAAATTAATTTGGATTATCATATAAAAATGTAAATTAAATAATATTTAAACTAGTATTCGTGCAAAATTATAATTATTAAACTCATTATTTTAAATTTAAAAAAAATATTAGTTTCAAAAACAATAGCTATCGCAAATTTATTTAATTACTATTAAAAAAAACTTATGATATTTAAAAAATATAAAATTTTGCTACAGTAATAAATAATAGTAAATTATCAAAATAATTTAATACAAATAATATTTTTAATATTATTTAATGGAATAAATAAACGATAAGATAGACATACTCTATAATAATGTGCCTGTAAAAGGGAATGTGATTCATTTTTCTAAACATTATGAATATCTTTATTGTATATCAAAATTAATACTAAAAACCATTTACAAAATAAAATAAGATAAGGGGAGGGGAGGGGGGATCAAATAATCAATATATTAATCATTCAAAAAGCGAATCCAAGTATTCAAATTGCAGTAAAAATTTTTTTCTGTCGTGAAAAAAGTGTATATAATTTTAAGAATAAAATTCCATGAACTAACCTTTTCATTTTAATTTTAAAAATTATATTCTTAAAGCAGATTTTCTGATATATAATTAAACAGAATCTACATACAAATATTGATTAAATAAATAAATAAAAAACCTTAAAATTTTTTTTTAATTTTCAATATAAATTTCAAAATTTCTGCTAATAGACAAAATTAAAAAAAATCTTATTTGGAATACATTATATTATTTTACATATTTATTATATTACTTAAAAAAGAGACATATCACAATTTTTTTTCACTTTTTCGATATATTCTTAGTAATCACAAATTAAATTATAAATTTATTTATTTCTAATTAATTTAAAACAAAATATTAGATATTGATAAAAAACTGCGCTATATGTTGCATATATTGATTGTTTTTGCTTTATATATTTTTTTCGCCTAATTTGAGTGGCAGAAAGATCGTTGATGATATATAATATTTATTTAAAGAGATTAAATACTAAATTTCTACTTTGATTTCAGTGACTGTGTCTAATTATACTCAGTCTAAAAATAGAATAAATAAAATTAACAGAAAATAAGATTTAAACATATATAAAGAAAATTAAAAAATATTTACAGAATAGATGTAATTGAGGAAATTATTGATTAATATCATTTCCTCATATTCAGATTTAAACTATCAATATTTAAATTAAGAAAGTCATGACCTAGTTAAGGCAAAGATATTGTTGAAAAAATATTCAATAATATTAAAAAATACAATGATTTCCCTAATCCTTAATCGTCATTGGATTAATAATAGAAATAAAATCAATTAAGAGAAATAAAATTAACTAATTTTTTTAATTAATTATCATGAGGAAAGTTTTGGATAAAATTTCCATTTAAAAAAAGTGTAAGAATTTTGACAAATATTATAAATAGTCTGTAAAATTCCAATAACTGAAATCGTGGCATATTTTTCGATTAATATTTCATAATAAATAGTTTGACTCGTTTTAAAAATCCCCTTTTGAAATCTAATTGTTTTAAATACATTAACACATATTAAAACCTCGCACAGTATTTAAAGCATAGTTATTTTTAAGAATTTTTTATAATACCACCCTTTACAGAAATTTTTAAATAGTAAATTATGGACAAAAAAATTAAAATTTGCTTAAAAAATTACAACTAGTTAAAAAAATAAAAGAAAAAATTATTTAAAGAACAATAATTTCCCTAAGTAGAGCTCCTCCTGATTTCCTGATTTCCTGAAATTCCTTAATTTCCGATTCGGGCTTTTATTGATCAAATTAGTTAGGATTAGATTATTATTATTATATATTTTCTTTCCTAGTTAAATTTTAAATAATACAACTGGATTATTAGATTAAATTCAAACCTATTTCGTAAAAACTTTTATAAACCAATTATTTATATTTATTCTTTCAATAGGAATGACGAATTTTTTTTTCTTTAAAATAGTTTTTTTATTATTAATATTTCTGGATTTATATCACTTTATTTAATAATAATATATATAGCTAAATATCATTCATTAAGCCAAATTTTAAAGTTAATAAAAAAATATTCATATTAAATTGAACTATTAGATTTTTTTTGCTATTTCATTAATTATTGATATAAGATATCTTGGATACATAAGAATCGAAAATATACAAATAATATCTAATTTTTTGTTAAAAATCAAATAATTGTTTTTATACTTGTACTCTATTATATTTTTTTATAAATATACACAGTTAATATCCGGAATGTAATAGAATTTTTAATAGTAAAGGGTTACGTAAATATCGACATAATAAATTCTGCAAAAATTATATTCCTGTTTTACGATGAAAAATTACTAAACCATTAAACTAAGTTAACATTTAGTGTAATTTTCGCTACCCAAAAAAGATTACACATAATATATTTACTTTAAAATTATTCATTACTGTTTTCAATTTTACTATATTTCAATGAGATCTTAAAAAAGCGTGTTATTCACCTTTTTGTCTATCTATTACAAATGTTTTATATTTTATATTTTATAACCTTTTTAATTTGTAAAAATTTCTTTTTTCTATCTAAATAAAATTACCAAAATAAATAAATAATTAATTATCTCCATAAATATAGAGATTCAAACTCAGGAATAACAGTAACAAATCGCAGTATCATGAAAGTAAGATGTGTTTGAATGAGATTTGTTTAATTATTACTAGTTAGCTTTTTTATTTACAATTTTTACTTATTAAACAGTAATTGTGATTATTTAATAAACGCTTTAGTTAATAACATATTTATAGAATTTTATATTCTACGATTTTTAATTGGGTGTAAATACACTCAATTTTGTGTAGAGTTGAATATCGCCTTTTTTTCGATAAAAAATAATTATTTTTATTTACAAAACATTTAACACATAAAAAATAAAAATAATAAAATAAACTAAAAAAAATAATTTATTAATCACGTTACGATGATTCTTTTAATTTCATTATATTAATAACTAATTTTAATTATGGGTTAAAAAATTAAAGAAAATTTCATAAAACTCAACCTAATTTTAATTATGGGTTAAAAAATTAAAGAAAATTTCATAAAACTCAACCTAATTTTAATTATGGGTTAAAAAATTAAAGAAAATTTCATAAAACTCAACCTAATTTTAATTTTTTAATAAAAGATAAAATTTTTATCACCTTCGAGATTTTCATCTTGACTAAAACTACATTATGTTGTTAATGATTGGTAATTGAACAGATGTCATATATGAATAGTTACAATCTTATTATATAATATTGGTTACTTCGATTTAATAAATTAGGAACATAAATAATGTTCTATTAATAGGTTTATACTATGCTATTAGAATCTGTTTAAGAATATAAATATTGAATATAAGTTTTAATAGCTATTTTTAACGTATTAAATTCATAGATGGTCAAAAATTTATTCTCTGATGTGATTTGAAAATTATGGGTCGATTTTTTTTTAATAGCTTATTTAATAGAGATATAATGAATGTGATTGAATAATAATATAAATTTATTATTGGTTTATATCTCAATTAAACACCTTTTACTAGAAGCTTATATTTATCAGATATCATATTTTGAATTCATAATTAGTTAGATTATTTAGAAAGTAAATAATAGTAAAACTTACCTATTAAAAAATCAGTTATAGATGTATGTATTTCTAAATATAAGAGAAAATTAAAAAATATTATTAATGTTAATAATAAAGTATGTAAATTATCATTTAATATTAATAATATGACCTATAGTTGGAAAAATAATATTGTAGCTAATGATTATATATCAAAATCAGTTTAATTTACTTTACTTACTATAATATACTATAAAAAAACTCTCACATTTTTTACATAATTCGTAGGCGAAACAATTTTATTTCCCTAATTAAAAATAATTTTATAATAATAGTTTAAAATCTTTGAATAAAGTAAAATTCCATATTAATTATGATAAATTAAATCTTTTGATGAAAAATAGATATCTGAAAGAAGAATAATTATTAAAAATATGTTTTTAATTAATTTTTATAATTTTTTTTATTTTTCTATGAATTTATTAAAACCAAAAGAAAAAAACTATTAATTTTTTTTGAACCCTTTCTTAACTTGTACCTTTTTCGGTATTTATAGATAACTTCACACGTTTTAAGTATTCTATAATATAATAAAAAATAGCTAAATAAATAAATATAACATAATATAAAACTCTTAATACACATTTTATGATATAAGGATTGTAATTGTACATTAAATAGAATGCGCCTCCATAATATAATCCTTGTTAAATATAATTTTTGCTTTAATTTGTACTAATCAGATCAAATATTTTAGATTTATTATTAAAGCATCGTCAATTATCATTAAAAATAATTAAATTTAATGAATAAATTCACATAAATAATTAATAAATTAATAAAATTAGAAATTTTTTTGAAAGAATAATACATTTTTTAAGGAATTAACGGGTATTATTAATTATCGTAAATAGTTGAAAATATCTCTGTAATAGAAATTTCAGCATAATTTCTTAATTAAGTTTACACTAGATGAATTTATATGTATTCTAAATTATTTAAGCTCTTAACTTTACATTTTAGCGCGAAAATTTCTTCAGAAATAAATAAAAAGCGCATCAAATAGTTAAAAAAGTATTTAATAAATATGCAAAGTCCCCTATTATTAATTTATTTAGCTCTTCGCTGATTTTAATTGATATGGATTTATTTTACATTACAATTTGATTGGTATTAAAAATTAACGATAAAAAAATATAATAGCTATAGAAATATATAGAATATATTTTAAAATAAAAAAAATGCTAAAACCGATAAGCAGTGCCAGGATATTTTTATAGTTATCGAATTTTTTAAATTTTTTAAAATAAGAATGTAAATTTTGAAAATGTATTCGAAAAATTTTAAAATATATTGCTTATTTGAAAATTAATATACATTGTATTAAAACAATTTTTTTCACGTATTATATAAATTAAATACTATTTATTATAATTATATTAATAAATAAGCATATTTTAGATTGATATAAATAATTTTAAATTTTTAAACTACATTTATTACGTTGATTATTTTTAAATATCAAAGCTATGAGGTTTTTTAAAAAACAAGATACTATCTCATTTATATATCTCATTTTATTTTGAATATGGAAAAGTGGTTGAGACTATCTTTTTCTGTAATATAAATGGAATAATCTGATATTGAGGATAGCTCTTCAGTTCTAGAGTTCTGATTCGGAGCTCAGTTCGCATGCTACATATCATATTATATATTTTGATCGATATTCTGACTAGTACATAGATAATAGTTTATTAAAGGCATTGAAGTTTTATTTACATTATGCTTATTTCGTATTATTATTTCTTTTTTTCTCCCAGTAAAATTCTATTAAAGTGAAAGGTTTCCAAATTATAAAGCTAAAAATTTTTATCAAGCAATAAATTACTTATTATGTCTTAAAAGATGTTAAAATTCAATTTTAACTTATAAAATTAAGTAAAAGTACCTATAAAAATTTATTATCCAAAAAAAAAAAACAAAAATGTGATTGAATAAACTTTTAGGGATTTTATAGTATATAATATACTAGATTTTTAGTTATTTTTTTGTAAGAAAAACATTTATACTCTCTAATAAAAGCTGATATCGATATATGTATAAGAGCTAGATACTGATACCGAATTCTTCAGTTCTAATTAGAATTTTATCATAGGTCCCATGTTGATATTGTAAGTTATTTTTTTATTGATTTGTTTCTATTCATTATAAAAATAATTATATATTAATTTTTTATTTAAGACTTATTTATTTATGAAATGAGATTTATTTACTAATAGTAGTTGACAAAAAAAAAAGTAAATAATTTAAATTAAATGCTAAATAAATTTGTTTAGCCTTGTTTCGATTTTTTTCCTATAGCTTTTCCAGTTCATTAATAGTGATTATCATGTTTTTAAGTCGCTGTTTTTATATTTTTTAGGTTTTTTGCCGACTTTTGATATAATAATTTTTTTATAGTTTTTATTATATATTTAATTTTGTTATGAAATTCATCAATGTGATTCATTAAACTATTAATTTTAGTTTAGCGCCATTATAATACTCAATAGTGTTATATTTTAAAAAATTATTTTCAGAAAATACTATAAGAAAAAAAACATAGAATTATTTAGTAAACATAATTCTTTGACAGGTTCTACACTTCCACATATATACGCTAACAATTAGCAAAAAAATTAAAAATTGAGTTTAACTACTATAAATGAACAATTAATAAATAGAATTAAATATATAAAAACGTCACGATATAAAATAGCGAAAAATAGACTTTTGGGTATTCTCCTGATGATCTTTTCTGTGCTAATTTATTTATTCATTTTATAAAATATAAAAAAATGATTATTGAATAATTTCCATATTTTTTTTACAGGGTTTTGCAACCGTATTTCTAAAAGTTTTCATCAATTTTAGATCCATGCAAGCAATTTATAAAATTTTTTTTTTCGTGGCACGATGGAATTTTTTTTCCGAATTACATAAGTAAAACAAAAATTATATTCGTTAAGTATTAATTGATTTTTTACATGTTACAAATTTGATTCTAATTGGATTATACAGTATTCTAAAAGCTCCAAATTCAATTCAAACTCTCGTTTTTGACTATTATAGCCATTTAATTTATCAAAAAAATTCGAGATTTGAATTAATTAAAGTCTTATTTTCCCCCTTCTATAGCCAAACCTGTTTTTTTCATTTTCATTTTCTATCTCTTTTTCGATTATTTCTTTACCCTTTCTTTTCATATCCTAATATTTTTGCTTTGCCACGCTTTTCTCACTTATTCATTTATATTTCAGTCTATATTCTTATTATTGATCTACTTTTACATTTTAGTAAATTTTTCACGCAATGAAAATTAAAATAAAACTTTTATAAAAATATGATTCGTTTATTATCTATTATTTAATAATTAAAAGTGCTTGAATATTTTAACAATATATATTTATAATATTTTCTTTCGATCATGAAAGCAGAAAAACTAAAAATAAAACCAACACCAAAAGCATCGACCATAACATCAACTACGAAAAAAACCCTACGCTTATATTTTTTCTATTACTAAATTACAACATATTTTTTAAGTTATTATATATTTTTATAATAGTTTTAAATTCTTTTCAAATATTTTAAATTTTAATTAACACTATTAATTTTCGATTTATTCGTTAATTTAATTTAATGTAAAGTAAAAATAAATTAAATGATTTTAATCATTAAAAAAAATTTTTTTTATTGAAATAGTAATCAGCATTTAAAATTTAATATAAAAGAAACAAAAAAAATTAATACACTAATATTAAATCAATTATGAATACTACTGCTCCGTAATCACTCTTATATTTGACGATAATAGATTTATAATCACATTTCTATAATATACGGGGTTATTTTCATTTTTAACGCTTTCAAACCCTAATCATATTTTCTCAATAAGATCTGGTTCATCTTCAGGTCTTGAATACCTAATATATTTTTTTACTTTTATAAAGAATTACCTATGGGATTTAGAAATGGTAAATTTTGAGGCAAATAAGCAGTAAATAACTTGGATTTTCTATATTTTTTCTCACTGTAAGAGTCTTTTGAAATGCAAAAATTTTAATTACGAATAAACCTAGAATTATGCATTTACTGTTTAGACTTGAAATAAATTTCTTTGATATATCCTAAAAAAAATCCGATCTATAAACATTGATTCTTTTTTTAAAAAATTATAGTCATTTTTATTAATAGTACATGTTGATATGTTTTTGGATATTATTCTATTGGAAATTTTAACAAAAGTTTCCCTTTTAGATCTTCCATACATATTTCCCAAAAAAACAGAAAGTTATAATTCATAAATAAAAAAGATTGTTCTTCACTATATGTAGTGTATTATAGAAAATCTTTTTCATAATTTTCTTGGTCATTTCTTCTTTCAGGATAGATTTACAATTTTTTTTAATATTTTAGAAAAATCAGCTACAGCATCTTCGAATAGTAGATTTAGATAGATTTACCTCGGATTCATTTGTGATTTTTTCTTGTAAATAAGATAGACTTACTGTGCAGTCAACGTCGAGAAAATTTATCTAATAATTTTCAATTTCATTGGCTAATTTCTTTTTCAATATTCCATTCCATCTATTGGAATTGAATCAATTCTTGATTTTTTTTGATAAAAATTTACAATTTCACAATCAGTACACAATTTAATTTTTAGTTAATTTGTGATTTTCTTGGCAGATTTTCCTCTGATGTAGCTATTGATAATTCTATTTCTGTCTTTATTTCTAGTGGGTTTATATTTCATTTTTTTTATAAATAATTCTTTAATCAATAAAAATTTTAAATTTAAATTGTTTACTTTTTTGAATACTATATATTAAAATTTAATGAAGAGTAAATAATAATTATACCAAATATAACGAATTTTAAAATTATTTCAGAAGTATCGATATTTAAATAAAATCTATTTTCAATTTTATTGTGAATTTAATTATAAAATTTTTTTCAATATGAATTATACTATATATTTCAAAATTATTAAAAATTAACTTTTTTAATTTTATCATTCTTTCAGAGCTTAGTCATATATTAGAAAATTATTCTAGTTGATTAGAACCAACTTTGGGGCTTGTAGAAAACCAGTTGATACATTGAATAATTTTGGTATATACAATTAGAATTGATATAGGGTTATGTTATCTAATTCGGAAAAAAAATTTTCCATCGCGCAACGAAAAAAGTATTTTAGAAATTGCTTGCGCGATATCTAAAATTTATTAAAACTTTTAGAAATTCTATTGCAAAAACCTGTATTATGACATGTGATTTGAATTAATATAATTCAGAAATTGATATAGATTCTATGAATTTATAATCCTATCAATGATATTCAGGCTACATCAAAATTAGGATTTAGACTTTTTTTTCTTGATTTTTGTGTTTTGTTGTGTTTGTATGTTTTTTTTAAAGGTTTGATTTACTCGGTTTTTTATTTTTGGGGGTTTTTTTGTTCAAAATTTCAACAATAACTATGTTCGGGGGAGGGTGGGGCTGGTTATATTTTGTGGAATTATTGATTGAAAATTAAATTTGAGACACCATGAAAAATTTTTTTACTCAAATTTAAGGCAAGCTAATTAGACCATATTTTTATTAATTTTTTTTTGCTTAAATAAATGTGTAACATATATGAAATTATCGATATCGTAGAAAAGTGATGGGATAGATATGGAGTTTATAGGATTTATTTATTGCTTCAATCTTATCTTCTATTTGACTTTTCTTGGTCCAGATAAGCGTCTAGATTTATAATTATGGAATTTAAATTCCAAAGAAATCTCTACAGATTAAATAAAGTTATGTAATCATTTCAAATATTAAATAATATATTTACCACCTATAATCCCTTTTTAAGTGGTAGATATAGTTATCGAGAGTCTTAGTTATACCACATTTAGGAGTATTATTATACATTTTATTATTGAAGGAGAATCCTGGGTTTCTTAACTATTTACCCTATAAATAATTTTCATAGGTGCTCGGGTATTTATTGTTGGGAGAATTTGTTTACGAGTCGTGGAGATTTATTCTTGATTGTTAAACTTCATGAGTTGTGCATAGGTATCATTTTTTATTTATGATTTTATTATTTGGATATGAGTTAGTAATTCTTGCGAGTTTGATAACAAGATCAAGTCAGTTTATAATTTTAATTGAGAATTTCTTGTATTTTTAATTGACAGAAAACAAAAAAATAATAGGCGGGTTGGAATGTTTGTGAAATTTACCGATATCTGGAAGTATCCAATCATAAAACGCTAAGAATTAATATTTCTATGTTTAAAATAGGCATTTTTATTTAAAATATATTTAAAGGCTTTCATAATCCCTTATCGCATATTGCTATTTTCCCACATGGAACACAATTATTACCATTGTCTTATCTCTCGCATCCCATTCAACAATGAATATTGTTCCTCATTCATGCTATAGTTTTTATATTTAAATATGCAAATACAGAATAATCCTTTCCATCCAAGATTATGCAGTTCAACAACAATTCGCATACCTACTCTAGACTTTATCCACTTATTTTCTAACTGATATATTTCTCAATAAGCTTATTATACCTAACTTTAAAAGTCACTATTCTAAACAGTGACAAAGGTTTTGTATTAATTAGACTAAAGCACTACTTTCGTTACAAATGCGAGAAATAAACTTTTTTTTTAAAGCTGAATTTAATCGAATAAACAAATTATTTGCACAAGCATTTAAGATTTTATAAGATTATTAATTCATTTTTATTTGGTATATAGATATTCGGTATATTGCAATATATATATATATTAATATTATTGGGTTTCTAATATTTCTAGAGAGTGAGGTGGTGGAGATATGAAATATTAAATATAGTTAAGAAATCTTTTGATGTGATAAATCACATATATGTTTGGGAAAGTACATTTGTTGTAATTAAATTTATTGGCGCTATTGTGTAAAAGAGATTGTATATACTTTATACTGTTTTGAATTTTTTTAGTTATGCGTATTCGTTATTGTATTAAATTTTTGCCTAATAAACTTATATAAAGATTTAGATTGATTTATATAGAAATTTAATTTTCGCTGATATAATAAAAGAGAAAAAAAAAAAGAGCAAGTTAAATTACTTGAATATGATTATATTTTATTGATAAAAGGATGAATATAAAGTTATTAGTCAAATTATTTTTAGTAGGATAAAACATGTTTAGATATATATATACTTTTATAAAAGTGGATAGAACAGATTATTTCTTAGTGTTTTTTTTTCAAAAAAAAAAAAAAAAAAGATGGTGGTTTTGAGGGGATTGTAAATATTACTGAACCAAGTGGACGGGAGATGGGCGCAGAGACAAAGTCACAAGGTGAAAATTTTTATTTTTTTGCGGCGCGGGTGGCGATAAAGAGAATAAGTATGGATGCAACAACGCTGCCGACAATAACAGTCGGGGAAAAGAACGAGGGAGAAGTGTCGTTGTGGTTATTGGTTTTCAAAACTTTTTCCTGTTGCTCGCTTTTGGCTGAAGTTTGCGGAATGGCAGGCGTTGGTGATTTCGAGCCTTGATGTTGTTGCTCGTGTGCAATAACACCGTTGCTGTTGCTTTGAGCCTGAGAGTTGTTTACCGTGTCTATATCTGAAATTGTGTTCAGGTTTATAAGTACACGATCCTTACCATCATTTTTAGCTTGATCGACGGCATCGAATAAATCAAGTTGCGAGTTTAACTGGATTTGGTCATTTTCGCTATCAGTATAAACAAGCCCAGATTTGTGTACCAAGCTTTCAGCGTCTTTGATTCCGTCGCTAATGAGTCTTTCAATGACCTCTGAAACTAATAGATCATAGTTGTCGATAGGGAGATTGAATCGGTGGATATTATTTTTAGGAGTTTTGAATTTGAATGAGAATATCATGGCATTGTTGGGGTTATTTTCTTCAATATTATGGGCATTGGAATAGTCAAAAGCGTTAGAGTGGGTATTAGAGACCAATTCAGAGTTGACAGTTGACATGAATGGTATAGAATAGTTATTTTCTTTGTTGCTCAAATTTGAGTATTGAGGGCCAAATCCAGACATAGTTTCAGAGTTCATTTGATCAGGGTGTGAGAAATAATAAGGAGCATTTGCATCATGGTGGTAAGATTGACCATTTCCAAATGAATTTTGGTTGTTGCCTTGTTGGTTATTGAAATTTTTTTTAGAAGGGGTCATTTTAGTGGTATCTTTTTCACCAACGCGAGAGTTTACAGCAGAAGTGATTTCATCAATCATGGACGCAGAATCATTTGGGAAAATATCGCCAGCTAGGTGTGAGGTGCCATTGAGAAAAGACATAGGAGGGGCAAGAACGGATGAATGAGTTGTGGATAAAGCATTATCGTTAACATAGTTATTAGAGACAGAAGATTGAGATTCATCGAATAAACCACCGTTGAAAAACTGTGACCATACGGGGCCATTAAAGCCAGCGTTGGCGTCACCTTCAACACTGGTTTGAATTTTTTTCATTTGTTCCAACGTGGAGTAGCATAAAGTAAGAACGTCAGCGATACCAATGATTTCGCCTTCATCGTTGACAACGGGGAGATTCAGGTAATTTTTTTCATGCATTTGTTTTAAGGCATCGATGATAGTTGTGTCGGGAGATATGGTATCAGGCTGTGAGGTCATGACACGTACAACGCTTGTTGTATATTGGTCAAGGCCAGCGGCAATAACACGTAAAACAATATCTTTAGTTGTGAAGATACCAACTAGGAGGCCTTGGTTTTCATCGATGATTAATGCGGCAGTAGTATTTGATAGTTTTAGTAGTTGGGCAATTTCGTATACGCTGGCTTTTGGGGTGACGATGACAGGTTGGTTATTTCGTAAAATAACGTCAACAGGGGGGCAGTTCATTTTATTTTTAAGGTTATCAACAAAATTAACAATTTTATCTGATTGAACGCTGAATTCTTTTTCGACGTCTTCTAGCGCGTCATAGAGAGCTCGAGTTGATTGGTAGGCTCTGTCCATTTTATCTAGGGCATCGTACATGCATTTAATGACGTCGAGTAAACCGACAACGTCGCCTTCATGGTTGCAAATAGGGAGGTGTCTAAAGCCCTTCAAGACCATTGTATTCAAAGCATCGATAGCGGAGGCATCAGAAATGACGCAAAGGGGGTCGCTTGTGGCAATATCTCTTACAGGGGTGTTATGAACGTTTTTCCCTTCAGCAACGGCTCTGAAAGCAATATCTTTAGCGGTGAAGATTCCAGATAGCCTGTCTTCGTTATCAATTACTAAAACAGAGTCAGCGCGTTTAGCGGCCATTAAGCGGGCGGCTTCGACGATAGTGGTAGTTTCACGGACAGTGAAAGCAGTGTTGGGTTGTAGGGAGGCAACAGTTCCGGGCTGAACGCGCTTTCCATCTAGGTAGTAGTGACCATTTATATATTCAACAGCGGAATTTTGGGGTAAATTACGTTTTTGGTTTCTTTGGCCTGAAGCAGGGCCATTTTTTTGATTCGAGTTATTTTCGGAGTAGTTTAGTAGAGAGCCTCTTTTTCCTTGAGGGAACTTCTTGTTTAGCTCAATTTCGGCCTTTTTCCTTATAGCCTGAATGTTACAAGCAATAAATTAATATTTAGTCTTATCAAAAAGTAAAAAGATTATGATTTATTAAAAAACGAATTGAATAAAGATCAAAGGAAATGGGTGATGTCAATAAGGATAAAAAGTGTCAGTAATTTTGAATAGGTGTTTATGAGGGGAGTTATTCCAAAAAGGATTAATAAGAATCTTTGAACTCAATAGGGAAACATTAATATGTTTAAAGAAGTATAAAATGAAGCGGGTAGTAAAAAGTTTATGGCGTAAAGGGATAGCGAATGTTTATAATGATTATATGTGATGATTAAAGGGTTGGCTAAAAAAAAACAGAAATAATGGGTTTTGTATTAAAAGTATTTTTTTTAAGACTTACCTCGTCTTTTTTTGATTGCTTTGACCTTGCTAGCTGGCTCATCTAGTTTGTATTGTTTCTATGTTGGCGATGATGGGGAGTGGGAGTGAGTATGTGCGTATTTAAATTTTTTAGAAGTTTATATATAGGGAACGAATAAGTAAGAGGAAATATAGAGAAGAATTAAGATATTTCTTTTATAAATAAAAGAGATTTTATTATAATAAGCTTTGATAAAGAGTATAACAACTAATAGTTATGTGTGGGAAAAAATAATAAAAAAATAAATAAAAAAAAACTAATGGCGTAGATGGATAAGGCAGCGAAATAAGTAGTTATGAGTGGATAGTTCTATTGTCAGTTTATACAATTTCTTACTTAATCAGTGGAATTTAATCTACTTTCTTAACGGACACAGACTCTAAAGTTGAGGATTGCAATACAGTGTCCTTAAACTTGGGTACTGGCGTGAATATGTAACCGATAATGTTTTGTACTGGTCTATTCGTACATACACCCCTAGTATACATATATACATACAAATAAGCATTTTTCATATTATTTTGCTCTCACCATTAAAACTCGGGAATAAATTGCACATACAAGACTGTATCAATTTAAATAATTTTGGCAAAGTTAGCTATATGCTAGAATATCGCCCCTCAAATAACATACGTATGAACGGGCAGTCACTTCTCTCGCTTTCATAGATCTCTGATATGATTATATGGGTACTGAATTCTTTCATAGGGCCACAAGCAGCTAATATGTGTGCTATTCTCGCGGCTTTAACGCGATATCAGCTGCTTATCTACTTATGGATCTTATTAGCCATAATTTGATGAGCTGGCCAATGATATGCGTATTTTAATATATACACAATTATTAACCAATGACTAGCCAGAGATAAGAATAAGGTCTGAACCAGCAAAGTAAGCAAAGCGTTTTATTTAGTTATGCTGCTCTTTATCTCACATCAGTCTAACTATAGCCGAACATTTTATCTTGTGCAATATTTATGTATTTTGTATTTTCTTTGGTGTAGCTGATCTTTATACTTATTTCTGCCGCTAAGAGGGAGGTAGGCTTACAATGCCTATATAGAAAAAAAAGGCGTGCTTTATCAGGCGAGAGTTTTTTTACGCATCAGTTATACTTTACTCTTTTCTATTGATAAAATATGCTGATTTTATGTATTGTTTTCGTCTTTAAGCTGTAAAATACATTTATTGGCCTACCAATTAACTTTGCTATGATAATTGGGCTAAGGGATTAAGTTAGCTTATAATTAATCCATATCATTTGCTGATAAACAAAGCGCTAACCAATAATCATATTATATTAGAACAGTTATAAGTGATATTAATCGAGCCAATAAAGATTTGCTAGACCATAAATTAGTGCTTTTTTTTGATTTTTTCAAATTTCAAGCAAATAGAATTGCGTTTTCGCTTTAAAAATAAAACAAATAATAAATCTAATCAATTTCTATAAATTAGATAAAAAAAAATTTCGCTATAGCTTTTTTTTTAATGGCCATAGTTTAGCTTCACTTAAAATTCCAAGATATGCTCTTCGCTTAAATTTTTCCAAAGTGTACTCAATAGCGAATATATAAGCGATAATGACTTTTCCGCTACCTAGAATTTTCAATACTACTCTCCCAAATTTAAAGTCGGCTTTGTCCAAGCTCACCGTCTCTGCCTCATTTCGAAATTTATACTCAACCAATGGTAATACAGCAATACATTTACTTTTTAGCCTTTCATTCGTTTTTAGCTCCCCACTTTTTTCTATATCTCCTTTACTCATCTTTCAATATCTCAATTGATATCGGAATTTGTTTAGTTGTTATTTTAGCATACATGTATATTCATGCTTACTCTTTAAGCTAAAGCGCAAACTCTTCTTTATAATTACAGCTATAAACACTTGTCTTTTATCTTTTAAAAATTTAACATTATTAATCTTTTAAAAAAATAATTCAGTCAAATCAAGCGTTGCGAAAGGTACTGTGCTGAAAGGTATCAATTATAAAGTTGATCAGCCAGAAATCATAGCCATGGAAGATTCCGAGTACCCCGATTGGCTATGGAAACTGCTTGACCAGCCCACTTCTCAAGACGCCATCCCCGAGCGTGTTGCCCTCAAAATCGCAAACAAAAAACTCATAAAGCAAGGAAACTTTTTGAAATCTAAAAAGAAATAATCTGCCCCAATTCAACCAAGTCTCCTTCTTCTAACTTTTTTTGCTAGTAATGTTCGATACTCTAAGCCACCTAGTTAATTTTTTTTTTTATTGATTTGCGCACTTCACCTTCCTTACCCCTCCCTCTCCAACTTTACTTAGACAACTTGTCCTTAACCACAACTCCTCCCCCATCATACATCTATTTCCCAATTTACTATTTCTATCTACTTTTTATCAATTATTTTCAACTATTAAAAAAAAATACGATAAAAAAACATTACAATTACATTTATTTTTAATATCAACAAAACTAAAAAAGAAAAAAAAAAAAAGCTAGCACAAATGTAAAACTACCGTTTGTGCATATAAATAAATTAGATTTAATCTTTTCAAGTTTCTTTTGGAGTGGGACTAGATTTGTTCCTCTTGAGTACAAATATTGGCGACTCTCCTTTATCCTTCAAGTTCTGGAATATCAGTAGCGGTTTGTCCCCAAGCCCTAATGCTCGCTCTGATTTACCCCCATCTAAATCGAAATTCAAATCAAGTTAATATAAATAATAATAAATCGCACTTAAAGTAAAACAAAAAGAATATTTTTACCTAGGTTTTTGTATCTGATTGAGAGTGTGTAGTTTCTCCAGTCATCGTCGATCTTGTACTTCTTCAGCGCGTGCTCAAGAACCATCTGGCATGGATCGTTCAGTGCTATCCGAAAAGACTTGAACGTGTCTGTCTCCGCCACTGGTGATGTCTTTGTACTGTTCGATACGCTCCCACCTGCACTCTCCCCGCTTTTATTGCCCTCCTCCTCCTATCCATATTTAAAAATAAATTATAGTTACCCACCTACTTTCTTCTCATTAATGACCACTTGTAAATACCTTCTCCTTGTTAGCCAACTGATTTTTTACTGTTTCTTCGTGTTTGCTTGTCTCTGCTGGCGAGCTGAGTTCGCCCTTATTTATAATTTCGGATCCGCCTTTACCAGCAACTGGGATATTAACCATCATTTTTTTCATGCTCGTTTTAATCTCCTGGATATCTATTTTTTTTATAAAATAAAAAAATTAATATTCAAAAGTACTTGTTAGTACCCCCTATAAATCTTGACTATTAGCAAATATAAGTATATATCTAGTCATATTCGTTTAAAGTTTTTTGAGAGTTTTAATAATTTACCTTTAAGAGTATTTCGTTTGTTTTGAACTGTGGAAAAATTCTGATGAAATAAAAAACACGTTGCTTAGTGTTAATTCAGAAAATTATTTATATGTGTATGATAAATTACTAAGTATGAAATCTACCTTTTTTGTGTAATCAATCTGTGGAACGAAATTATGAGAATTTAACGCAATCCCGTATTGTTTTTTTAGATAATATACAGCTTTGAGGATCAAGATTCTGGTGCCAAGACAAGATATCCCCAAATCTGCCAACGACTCATTATCTATATCAGCTAGCACCTCACCATCAATATCGTTCTCTAATAGTTAAAAAAAACGATAGAGCATACAATTAATGTCACGCTAAAATCGAAGTACTTTTATTAAAAGAAGATATGTATGTGTAATTTTACCTATTAAGCTGTTCTTGTACCCAGCGAACCCAGACCTTTCAAACCATTCTGCTACCGTCTCTTTACTCCAGCACAGAACATTATCCTGCTCGAATTCTTGCATTATTGTTTTTTTCACTTATTTAAAAAAAAAAATCTATCTTTCTTATAACCCTTTGTGAATATTCTGACTTTATTTTTTTTTATTTCAAGTGCCTATAACGTAGAATATTTCAGTCGTTGTTTTTTTTTTCTTCTTTGGAGATTATTTAGCTATTGATGATATTTTTCCGAAGAAAATAAAAAGAAATAGGAAAAAATAAAAGAAAAGAATCGAAAATAGATTGTAATATATATATATAGTCTCTAGTCGAGTTTGATGTTATGTTTAGTCCCTTAAAATGGCAAAAATATACGATGAAATGAATATGTATTAGGTACAAGCGTTGAAATAAGTATAAAACATATGAAGAGTTTGTTGCTGTAAAAATACATTAGACTAATTTCCGAATTTCCTATAAATAAAGGAATTAATCTAAATTTTAAATTATCTGTAAAATCTATACAAATAAAATGTAATTGGTATAAAAAGACCCAATACTTAGCCTCAACTGAAAATAGTCTATTCTGATTCGCTATCCATTTTTTTAATTCTGAACTAGTAAAATCGTTTGTTTTTCATAGTATACTCGCTGGCTGAGATTAAAAATCAACCATACTTTTCTACATACTTTAAAGCTTTTATTTTTTTTTAATATGCTGATCGCTATTATCACCCTTCACTGGAAAATAGTTGTGAAAGAACTGTTTAGCTACAAGTAACTTATCCATACCGATTTCTGGCCTCATATATTTATAATACTTGAAAAAAAAGAATATGGCATTATGTACAGGTAATATAACTGGTCATGCCTTTGAACTTTAAAAATTGAACAACTTCTTCCGTAGATGACCAAAAAAAACACGCTTAACTAAATCCAACAATATTACATAGAATAGAGCTCGAATCATCATTTCTAAACAGTCATTACTTTCTCTACAAGATTTAGTAATATCTCCATTGGTTAGATGAGTTTTATCAATTATAATTAGATACTTTGCTGATTAAATACTGCTACACAAATTTCAAAACTTATAATTGGAATTAAATAAAATACAGAAAAAACAACGATTTCCATTAACTCCCGATGTGAACACACTTTGTGTGTGTGTGATTGTGTGTGATTGTAACAATATATATAACGTTAGTAGCATACCTAAACACCTACATTGTGCTTTCAAAAATAATTATATTGATTATTTTGAAGGTAAAAGTAAAATCCATAAATAAGATTGCTTATATTGAGAGTTTTGCGGGGGAAAAAAATTCTTTTTTAATATTATATAACAGTGTTATAAGTTCTTCCAGTCTATAATCATTTTGATAAAATATGCAACGCACTGAACAATACAATAATTTTGATATAAAATTTTTAGGTCCTCAATTTTCCAAGAAATATGCTCGAATAGAACATCGAGTATATGAAGAAATCATAAAGCATACCATTATTCAA
This sequence comes from Smittium culicis, assembly GCA_001970855.1. Classification (NCBI taxonomy): domain Eukaryota; kingdom Fungi; phylum Kickxellomycota; class Harpellomycetes; order Harpellales; family Legeriomycetaceae; genus Smittium; species Smittium culicis. The sequence goes on along the minus strand of LSSN01001141.1, from coordinate 11,069 downwards.
GACTAATTAGGTCAAATCTTGTCATTAAAATCAAATTTTTTGGATACATAATTTATGATCTATTCTTCATGTTATACTTTTGATATTATTTGCATTAAATATGAATAAATAAGAATATTATTGATGCTCGATTATAATTAGGTATCATAATAAATTAATAATAACAATTAAAAAACATAATTAAATGATAATTTTAGTTGATAATCGAAATCACTCTGATTCAGGACTGTTTATGGAGTCTTGTTTGTAGAATTCTAAACTTTCCCTAGGAATTTCTGATACCCTTGAAATCCAATCGATATAATAATAAGTATTAATGAAAAGATTAAAAGCATTAATTTTCTCGCATTTGACGTCCGGCTTTATTCCACCAACAGTCGAAGAAACTCCAACAACAGCGTTTTTCACTTCTGAACTATAATTTTCCTTTCCATCAAGAACTAGTGGTCCTCCGGAATCTCCAACGCAGAACCCTTTGCCTTCAGTGTTAATAGAGCACATATTGAACTCGTTGTTGCCTTCATATACCCCTTCTATCGCTTTGCAAATAGTACCGTTTGAAAGTCTAATATCTGTAACTAGAAGATTTTCTGATGTGTGACCATTTTGAGACTGATATCCCCATCCCAGCGTCACGGTTTTGATATCATCATAAACAAATCGATTAAAGATCTTTGCATACTCTATCCCTAACCTTTCCTTTTCTGAATCTTCTATTTTTTTTTCTAAAACGATAATCCCAATATCATACCTGTATATATCATCTCTGAATTTTTCGTGGACATGGACTGACTTTATTTTGCGCGAATATTGATCTCCAGTGTTTAGTTTACTGCTACCAAACCTAATCCTAAAATCTTTAGGTCTTATCAGCGGCAATAAAAAATGAGCTTTATTAACCAAACAATGACCTGCTACTAATACTATTCTATCAGATAAAAGTGATCCTGTACATTTATGACCAAATCCATTGTACATAGACACTAGGTAGGGAAACCGCTTGAAATCCGCGAGTTCGCCCCCAATAATTCTTTTTTCAAGACGTGCTGAACTCTCTGATTTGATCGTCTCCTCAGTTATGTTACCACTATAAGACGAAACTACGAGTCCTAGCCAAAAACAGTAAACAACACTAATTATTCTTATAAGCATTTTTACCAAGCCCTAACTTATATTTTAAACTCAAAAAATTATAACTAGCTCCCTTTATTTTCATGAATACGCCGTACGCTATTTCATTCTGTGCTATTTATCCAGGTATTTATGTAAATATTTTCTATTCTGTAATGCTGGTTCATTATTTCAAAAAAATCCGATTTATTATTAGTTTTTAAATGTATTTATCTTTATTTCTTAATTGAATTATAATATTATAAAATTGTTTTTATTCGTCGTATGAATTAAAACAGCATAAATTTATGTTTATTCCTCATGAATTTATTTTCTTTGGTAGATTTCAGAACAGGTTTACCTCTATTTTATCAATTATTTTTTATATCGACTTTGATTAATATAATAACAGGAATGAGCTATATAAATATGCTCTCACTTTTGCTATTATTTGAGCCAAAATTCAATCAAGTTGATATCACTTGAGTGTTTTTTAATCTATTTGTATTCAATACTTCTCAAATTCATCCACCCGCTACTCTAATACTAAAATAGCTTCATTTAAAATCACAAAAAATGAAGCAATAATTTTATCACAAATATATAACTGATTATTCTATACATTGGACAAAAAATATTTGCTTTTTTTATAAAAAAAACTTGATTTGTTATTATTATAAAATGTCAATTTATTTAATTTTTATTTGAGCGTATAATGTACGTTTTCAAACTTGTTAATCAAATACCAGTTATATTCATTTATATAAAATTATTTGACTCTGTGCTTGAATTAATGGATAATAAATTATTATAAGAGAGTTGATGCGAATTAATAGCAATAAAAGGCACGAATATTTGTACTTTTGAGAATATGGGTAATCAAAAATTAAAAAATCATTATAATTTTCTTCAATTAAGTGTATATGTTATGTTTGCGAGATTTATTATCAAAAACATATTATTAATTTTAATTACAGATAAAAAAACAGTCGACTATTTTTTACAGATAAAGTGAACAAATACACCTATTAATTATAATAATTAACTGATGATTATGAATTATTTAGATTTATTTTAATTTTACAGGTAATACACATAAATGAAAATCTCTTGATTTTGGTTTCTGTGTGAGATGAAATTTAATTAATTTAAAATAAATTATTGTATATCTCATTCCCTCCACCTCCATTTACTTTTGTTCAGTTATTTATATTATGGTTATACGTGTTTTTATTTATTAAAAATTATCTAAATAATACTTGTACCGATAAAAACACTGTTTTACTGTGGATATAAAATAAATATATTTATTTTTAACTTTGGATGAATATATTTATTATCAAGTTTTGCAAATTTCATATATTTTTTAAAGTGAAATAACTCTGTATATTTGCCATATTATTCTAAAATATATATTAATTATCCGGGCCATATTAATATAAATATTTTCAATAATTACATATCGCATTCAATATTACCTAGTGATACTTTATCAGATCGTTTTCAACTGCTTTTTTCGCAAATTAACTTAATAAATCCCAAATAATTAGCTATAGAAGAATTAATATAAGTTATTTATAATTAAATTTTTTGCTTAATATTTGAAAAATAGCTTATTATAATAATTTATATGAATATCTGCCACCTTAAATGGAATTGCAGAAATCACTAGGTTCTCTTTCTCTCTTTGGAAATATTTTCTTTTACTAGCCAATAGGATTAGAGAATTTATAAAATTTTATTTCTTATCTACTATCGGACACTTGGGAAATGGCTGTAAATGCCTCCAAGTGCGGGATAATGACTATAAGAGGGGAGTTGACTACTGATATGACCCTGAAGGGCCAAAAAGTCGACTCCACCGACCAGTACACCTACTTGAGCTATATTATGAATAGCAAGTGGGATGTATCTGGGACGATCAAGAACAACAAAAATAAGGTCAGGAAGGCTGTATACGCATCGTATAGCTTCCTGAAGCGATCTGATGTGCTCACAGCACTAAAAATAAAGTTCATCAATTCGGTTCTGATGCCGATTGGATGTTACGGTGGGGAGACATTTGGCATGAGCAAAGCCAGGTGTAAGCCCATACAGTCAGAAATCGACAAGGCAATCCGACTGGTTGCCAACGTCGGAAAATCAGCGGCCATGGAGCGCATCAGGGATGAACTGGGCATAACCTCAGTGTTCATGCGCACCAGCACAGCCCGTGAGCGTGCATACTATAAGTGGAAAAATATCAAAAAAATGGATCGCCGACCTCATCAAGGCTCCGATGAAGGCCCGGATGGCCACTTGGGTGACCGGGAGCGCCCGGTGGATCAAAAAATTTTGCTCTCAAGATCCAAACGATCAGACTATCATCACGATTGTCGACCGGAAACGACGAAATAACCGGTCTGTCATCCACCGGTGGACGGTGGACAGGAAAATCGGCAAAAAAGGCAACTGGGTTGACCTTCAAGCAATGTATCCGGACCTGAATCTGGGCCTTCAGGACATTGGAAAAATGCGTATGGGCACATTTCGGACCGCCCAGCGCCTGTCGAACATGAAAATCGTCGACCAAAAATTCAAAAAATTTTGCCCCTGCTGCAACTTGTGTGTGCCTGAAACGGTCGACCACATACTTCTGAGCTGCAGCCGGTGGCGAAATCACCGATCATCGACGATCGGCCGGTTCATACCGATGCCAATCAGTTCTGACGAATTTTTTTTACTTTCTAATTTCAACGAAGCCCGGTTAGGGCTAGTTGGCAAACTCCTTGGGGGGAGAGTCTAAACAATCTTTGAGCCAGCTTCGAGCTGGCACAGCCGATCAAAATTTTGAGCTGGAAACAGCCAAATTTTTGAACGGCATCCGCGTGCCCAGAACACTTATACTGCAAAGTATAAATGATTCATCAGCCCCCTTGAACCAATGTCCAGTGTATATGGAACTGCTAGAGCGACGGAGGGGTTTCGGTTGAAAAATTATTTTTTTAACTTTATAAATATTTTTTATTATTTTTTAGTATACTTTTAAATTGTGTTTAACAAAGTTTCTGAGGAAAAAAAAAAGTACAGAAACCGCTAGTAAAATTTCATACATATTATAATATTAAACTATTATGGGATTCCATATCATATGTATTAATTAATGGCAAAAAAAAATAGTAACGTAAAAAAATTAGATTTTATTTTATTTACTGGTTATTCAAGAAATAAAAGAAACACAAATATCATTTTCAAATTAAAAAAATAAAGGTAAATAAATATTTTATAAATAATTAAATTATGTTGTGAAAACGGGTGAAATGGCCGAGTGGTCCAAGGCGCCACGTTCAGGTCGTGGTCTCTTCGGAGGCGTGGGTTCGAACCCCACTTTCATCAGATATTTTACTCTATTATTTGAAATTTTTATATGACAATAATCTTTGAACTACTTGTTTATAATATAAGTATTTTTTCGAGTTATATATAATACAATGTAGTGATATATTTAATGATGTACAGATTATGAATTTACAAGTACAAAGATTCTATTAGATTATTTTTTTATTAAAAATAACGTTATGCGTTGGAAAATAGTTAAATCATGTGTATTCAGAGATTTCGATTGAGGAAAAAACGGGAAATGGTTAGAAAAGCAGTAATTACAGAAAATTTCTAAATACATCTAAGAATCGCGTGATCCTTTATATATTTATTTATTTATTTATTTATTTATTTATTTATTTATTTTTCAATTAAGATATAAGCAGGAGTAATTTAGATAGTTCTAGTTTGATCAGCCATGTCTGTAGGTTGAGGATTTATACACATTTATTCAGTAGATTGTCTTTCTTGGAAAAAGAAAATGAAAAATTATTTTTGGGGTTGATAGTTCCAATTGGAATTTGTGAATCGCTCAGGCACTGTATTTTGTAACATATAATTATATATAAATTGGTAAATGATTGCATTAGCTTACACAAAGATTAATAATAATTAAAAAACAATTTTCTTATGCGGTACAGTGGGAGGCTCAACTATAAATCTCAAAGCCCTTTTTTTTTAAAAAGATACGTATCTACTTCTTTGAAATACATGGCCAAACAGTAAACACTTTTTTTATGATTACTGATCATCCTTACAGGCCTTCCTGGGGGGTGGGAGAGGGTGATGGTTAAACTTTTTATTTTCTATTATTTTTGATCAATTTTTATTTGTTTGCATTATATATAAAATTTTTTTTTTAAAGATGTTATACAGCAAGTATTTAAACTTGATTTCTGAACAATTAGCTTTACAACTAAACGATTTTGAACAAGCGGGATATGAGCTTTAGTTTATAATATCCAAAAGGTAATAAATATTATATTCTGAATAAATATATACGTACAAATACATATTTAGATAATTGAATTTGATATATTTTGAGTTATATTAACTTATACTGTGTCGGTAAAGGTAAAACATGTAGCTTGAAATAAATATAAATTTGCATAAGAAGTATAAAAGGTAGGAATATAAGATTGTATGAGAAATTAAACAAAATGCAAGAGCATACCATACAAGTTAATGGAAATTTAAGGTTCAATAATTTAGGAAGTATAAGGGTCAATACAAACATAGAGGTTAATGAAGAATAGATTTCGATACTGCCTTAATTCGAAAGAGGGATTCTAATTTACATGAGCAAGAAAATGTGGGAGGGTGGAAGTGTGAATGAGGTGAAAAGTTTAAAATATATTTATTTATAAAGTTTTATAATTTAAAAACTGGGTTAAAAAATTAAAAAAAGGAGTGATGGAGGGGTAAACCAATAAACAAGAAATTAGTTGGTAGAGTGCTTTTTGATGAGTTCTTCAGTGAAGTTCCATAAGTCTTTGCATTTAGCTTCGTCCAAAGCTTCGCTTAGAGGATTGGCTTCGCCTTCGTGGGCGAAATATTTGCCGGTGACGCCTTCGAGTTCAGGGGAGAGGGCAACCATGATGGAGGTGAGGGAGCCAGCTAAGGGGGATAGTAGGAGAGTGTCCTTCATGACATTGAAGACGGGAGAGAAAATTGAAGAGGCGGAAGGGTCGAGGTGACGGGAGAGGTTAGTGTTGATTGATCCGGGGTGCAGCGAGTTGACAGTGACACCAGTTCCCGACAATCTTCTGCTAAGTTCGTTTGCGAACATAATGTTAGCTAGTTTGCTAATTCCGTAGTTTTTCACTTTGTTGTAAAGTTTTTCGTCGGTTATGATTTCTTTGTTGATTGAGCCAGCGTAATGAGCAATAGAAGAGAGAACAACAACTCGTGCGGGTGCGGAAGCTTTTAAAGTGTCGACAAGTCCGTTGGTTAGTATGAAGTGACCAACATGGTTTGTTCCAAATTGCATTTCAAGACCATCCTTTGTTTTCATGTATGGGCACATCATGACACCAGCGTTGTTAACCAAAAGATGTAGTTTATCGTATGATTTTTTGAAATTTTTTATAAAAGCGTTTATAGAGGCAAAGCTTGCCAAGTCGAGTTCCATGAACTCGAAGCAGTCCAGATCAGTTTCCAATTTAAGCTTTGAAATGGCACTTTCAGTTTGCTCTTTGTTTCTGCAGGCCATGATGACGTGGAAGCCAGCTAGGCCGAGAGCCTTAGTGGTTATAGCTCCTATTCCGCTGTTTGCACCAGTGACAATAGCGATTTTCTTGGTGTCAGAGATTTGGCTGAAGGCTTTTTTGTAAGCTAGGACGTAATTATCGAATCTAGATTGAGGGGAGCTACCAATATTAATTTTGCTTAGCATAGAGTATGTCATTTCGGTTGAGACAGCTGTAGCCTGGAACAGCGGCATCAAAATAGGATTTCCTTCACAGTAATACAAGGCATTATTAACGAAAGAATTAGTTAAACTGCCGAGACCAATCATTTTTAATTTTTGTTATTCAGTGAAAAAAAGAAAAGATGCGTGTTTATAGAGTAGAATATCTTAACGGATAAGCGTAGTAGCAGTTGGTTAACTATATATTTAGGGTACGCGTTTGATATAAAAGGGAAAGTTATGGATGAATTCTATGAGCAGCAAAAAAAACAAATTTATACAAGAGGGGAATGAGATGCTTTATATGGCAAATTATTTGGTTTTGGCTGAAGAGATGCATATAAATTAACAAATGAAAAATCCTTCACTAATTGTTGAGCTAAAATATAATTTTTAAATTATTCAATTGAGTCTAGGCCTTGGGTTTTCTAGGCGAATTTTTGTCAGCAAAATTTCACATTCATCAAGTTATATCCGTTTTTTTTGATGAACATGTTGTCTTTAGTATGAATCCTTCTATTGGCTTATCATACTTTTTCGGTAGCTAATGGGTGCGAATCTAGAAATTATTTTTTTATATCTTGCGGTTTCTTATTGGCCTTCAATTGTTCTTGTAGTTGATCCTTGATTTTCTCAGCCTAATAAAAGCTAGAAATCTATCCTTTAGTGCCAAAAATTCTATTATCTCTCACCATTTTAAAGTAAAAAGTCGTCATATTTTTATTGATACAAAAATAAGTCTTTAAAAATAAAAAATGGTATAAGCTGATGCATAAAACGTAACTGTTTAAAAAAAGAGATAAGATTACAAAAAAATAAAATAAAATCACCCCAACTCCAATACGATACATTATTCAGCTCAGTACCAGCTGGTTATTTTTTCTTGGCAGAAAAGCGCTCTAACCAAAGAGCATCCAATACTAAATATACAAAACCTATAATAATTCGAAATACTTTTCAAGTAGTGCTATTAGCCATGGTAATCACACAATAAAATCAAACTATGAAAATTGTTAGTAAGTTGCGAGTCAAGATATCATTTGCCAACTAATATCCTTTTATTAGGCTTGAGCCATCTTGTTATCATTGTTATTACTTTTTGCAAATACAACAAATATGCTGGCGAGCTACGCCTAAAAAATCTGGACTATTTCCCGGCCAATTTTTTTTTTTTACCCTAAGGAAGTTTTATTCCATATAAATTTAAAATATTTAAAACTAATTTAAAATTTTATAAAAATGCTAAAAAAAAGTAAAATTTTTTATCAAAAAAGTTTGCACCCAACTCCCCTCCGTCGCTCTACCAGCTCCATACTCACTGGGCATTGGTTCAAGGGGTCTGGTAAATCACTTATACTTTCTAGTATAAATGATCTGGCAACACGAATGCCGTCCAAAAATTTTGCTGTTTACAGCTCAATAATTTGTTCGACGGCGCCGGCGTGGAGCTGGCTTAAAGATTGTTTAGACTCCCCCCTCCACCGAAGGAGTTTTCCAACTAGCCCCAACTGGGCTTTATTAGAATTAGAAAATGATAAATTATTCTTAAATCGGATCGAGGATGATATGTACCGGCCGATCGATTCACGCCGATGTTTATGCCACATAGCGCAGTCAAGTATTATGTGATCAGTTGTCTCAGGAGTTCTGAGTTTGCAGCAGGAACAAAATATTTTATATTTTTCATTGATTATTTCGGCGTTTGCCAGGCGCTGGGCAGTCCAGAAGCTTCCTATTCGAATTCTAGCCACATCATAGAGTCCCTTTATCTGATCTGTGTATGCTGCCTGGAGGTCAATCTAATTTCCTTTTATTTTTATATTACGGCTTATAGCTCAGAATTTAATTTTTGATTTTTTTCTGTTGGCCAATGAGATCACTGTTTGACCAGCAGCTTCAGTCAGACAGTATATCTTGATCCACCTGGAGCATCCAGTCACTCAGGTGGATTTATTTGCCTTGATTGGCAGTTTGATCAGATCAGCTATCCACGTTTTTTATGCTAGCAATATGTTAAAATCTCTCTCACGAGAGGCACTGGTGCGGAGAAACATTGACGATATTCCCAACTCTTCTCGTACCCGCTACATGGCGGCGTTTTTTCCTACTTTTGAAACTAGTCGTGTAGCCTGGTCCATTATAGCCTAGATTGGATGAACTCGGTGTTCACTCATACCATATTTTTCGTCCCCATAACATCCAATCGGCAGTAGGATGTAGTTTATAAACTTTATTTTTACTTCAGTTAAAATTTTTGGTTGGGTTAGAAAGCCATATGCAGCATAAATGGTTTTCTGTGACTTCAGCTTATTGATTTTGACCATATCAGAAACACTCTACTTGCTATTCATATAGTCCAAGTAGGTGTACTGCTCGGTCGTCTTTAAAAGTTGCTTCTGCAGCAAAAAATTTGATAAATTGCTAGAGTTTATGGCGATTACCGCGCATTTTGATGCGTTCTCTTTCATTTCCCACATGTCGGACCATGTGCTGATTTTTCCTAATGATGTTTGAAGACTTTCGGCTGAGTCTGCCAAATCAACTGCATCGTCAGCAAACAACAGACCTGGAATTCGATTGGGTAGGCCAGGTACATCCACGCCTAATACGTGAGAGAATATATCATTAATATAAAGGTCTAAGAGAATTGGTGAAGCTGGGCACCCTTGACGCACTCCATAGAGGTATTCAGTAGGGTTGGAAACTTCATTTCCAACTCTAACTGCGATTTTCGGGGCATCATACATGCCCTTGATCATATTGAGGAGTTTTCCCCCAATGCCCACTGATCGCAGTTTATGCAGTAGGGCCATGTGGGGGACCCGGTCGTAGGCCTTGCTATAGTCGATATAGCACAGCCATGTTTCCTTGTTCTGAATTTTTCGTCGGCGGACTATTTCATATAGAGTGGTCGCTTGGCCCGCACACTCCTCGAATTTCTGAATCCGGCTTGCTCTTTTACCAATATTTGGTATTTCGTATCGATTTTACTGAGTTTTGTGGCCACAATTTTTGCCACCAGTTTCGCCAGTGTTGGGATCAGTGATATCCCTCGGTAGTTAACGGGGTCCTTCAGGTCACCTTTTTTAGGTACTGAGACCACCACTGATGTTTCTAGGCACTGGGGTATATTCCCAGTATCATACATAATATTGATGATTTTATTTATTATTTTGGCTAGTGGTGATGTAGGCGATGGCTCAGCCATCACTAATTTCCATACCTCAGATGGCACACCATCAGCTCCCGGAGCTTTGTTGTTAAATGTATCTGCAAGTGCCTGAGTGATATCAGTCCATAGTATACTGTTATCACACTCTGGGTAATAGTCACAGTCGATCGTGATAAGATATTCCCACTTATCTGCACATCGGCTGTTCCCGGTAGTGTCTTTGGCCAGTTCTCCAAAGTGATTAGTCCAAATTTTAATTTTATTTTGCTTTTCAGTGATTAAATTTTTTTTTTTTATCGTACACCAGGCCATCGGCGATGCTTTGGAACGACTTCCCAGTGTATGATTTAATAAAATTCGATAGCTTTTTGGAATCGTTGGAAATTAATTGGTTAGCTATTAATTTCATTTTTTTCTTATAGAATTGTTGCCGATCAAATTTAATAGCATCAAATGCTCTCGATATGGTGTCAGTATAAATTGATTGGCTGATTTTTCCACGCCTAAATTTTTTGAAGGCGTTTCGCCTGTTTTTAATACAAGTAATTGCTTTTTTTGATAGTTTTTTTAGTTGTAGGTCTGCTGGCGTTGATACTGCATTATGGTCTGCAGATTCGGTCCATATGGCATCTACAGTTGCTTTACAGAGACTTTGGAGTGTTAAATTATCATCATAAAGTGATTCAAATCGGTTGCTGTAAATTAATTGGCTTCCAATCGAATTTATTATTTTTGCGTTAATTTTTTGTTTTTTAGCTTTAATTTCAAGTGAGTCGAAATTCCATGTTGCCTCTAATGGAAAGTGGTCGCTTAGGTCAATTTTTTTATATACAGTGAATGTACATTCTCTTCCTAAAGTACCACTGTAAAAAATATGGTCAATCATACGGCCAGTTTTGCCCTTATGCCACCTTGACCCAGTCGAGTTTGTAGGTTTTGCTCGTTGGAGCCCGGCTCCGGTTTTTAGAATAATTTTTTTTTGCAGCATTTGTATCCATATTAAAATCTCCGCAAATA
>LSSN01001140.1:0-10410 GCA_001970855.1 Smittium culicis | reverse complement strand
TACTTATACTTATACTTATACTTATACTTATACTTATACTTATACTTATACTTATACTTATACTTATACTTATACTTATACTTATACTTATACTTATACTTATACTTATACTTATACTTATACTTATACTTATACTTATACTTATACTTATACTTAGTGAGTTGATAGTTTTATAGTTTAAAAATTCATTTTGAATTTCTCTGATTTCTAAAATCATAAAAAAAAATACAATTTTTTTAGAAAGCACGGTTTAATATTTAACGTCTTTAGCTTGAACTGATCGAGAAGTAATAGTTTATATTTATTTTTAGTTATTTTTGAAATTATGCCTACTCATAGAAAAAAAAAAATTGAATTGAATTTTGTAACATTAAATATATTTAAACAACTAAGTATAAAAATTTTAGTAGTAATCAACTTTGAAACAAGTTTTTTGATCTTATACCAATATGTTATATAATGAACATTTATTGAATATTTAAATTAATTAAGGCCAAGAATAAAAATGGATATTCTTAATAGAAGTAATAATAATTCTCAGCAATAAAAATTATATTTCTGGAACCTCACTATATTATTTAAACAAAATTGTGAATATACATTTTATAATGTCATCAGCTTATATATAATGTATGCAGATTAAAAATTAAATGCATATCTATCTTTGAAATCTAATGAATTTTTGAAATTATAACACAGTTTTATGGTTATCTAATTTAGGTTTATTATCGAAGGCCTTGAAATTTCTAATAAATAATTAAATCAAAATAATTCATTATAAATATTATAATTTAAATATATAAAATTTCGAATAAATCTGAAATAATAAAATTTATATCAGAAATTAGACTGGTTTATAAATAAAATTATAGCTCTTGGGTGCAAATAAAGATAGAAAATATAATTATTTTTGATTTTTAAAAATTTTATTTATTATATAAACTGCTATTAAAGTGAAATTATATTCTTAAAATTATCAAATAATATAATGAAAAATATGTATATGTATGAATAAAAATTTTGATAAGAAATTTTTTTATTTTATAATTAAGTTTAAAAGATACTATTGATATTTCCGAAGGATTTATATTTCATTAACTTTATATTGCGTATATATTTATATAAAAAAATAGAATTCGATTGGTTTTTTTTTATCAAACATCTTCAATTCAAAAAATCGTACTAAATTCATTTAACGAAAATATATAGCACTTAATTTCTTAAAAAAAAACCCAGTTATTTTTATAGAAATATTTAAAATAATATATTTCAAAATAAAATAAACCTCATTAAATCAACTAATGATTTTTTTCCTTTAGATATAAAATTTTATAAAATTACATATATTTTAGGAAAAAAAGCAATAATTGAAACTGATTAATACATTTTTAAATAAGTTTATTGTGTTCATACTGATTTAAATATAATTATATATTATTAAACTATCATAAAAATTATCAAGTTCATATTATGAGTGAAAAAACAACAATTTATTATAATATGCAATTGATAATTATTAAATTTACCTTATATTTAGACGAAAAAATTTTATAAAATTAATAGCGTTCATTTTTAAATAAAAATTAACTCAGATGATACATACTATATTATGAATATCAATAGAAATTATGAATTTGATTATATAGATAAATAATTTAAAAGTATATAGAATTTTTTAAAACGATGAAAAAATACATTATTAAAGATTTTATATATACTTTTTAAGATATTATCGATTTTTAAATTTTTTTTATCGGAATATGTCATATCATTTAATCTATTTTAAATAGTAATAATTAACTTAAGTTTTTATTTAAGATATTAGAAATATAGTCAACATTTATTTCCATAATATTTTATAACCATTATGATATAAATAGATAAAAAATACTACAGATAAGATAAAAAGATACTGAATCACTAATTTCAAAAAAGTATTAATGAATAGTATCAATAAAATCAGTTTTTTCTACAGGAGTATATATATAATTATAGATGAAAAAATATTTATAAAATTATATATAAAATTAGAATATAAAAACTATGATATGTATTAGTATAATATAAGATTTTATAAGTTACCTGTTTATATATGGTTTTTTTATAATTTTTTATATTAAAATTTCAAATGAAAGCTATTGTAGTTTCAATTTGTACATTGTATATTTAAAAGCAATTTTTTTAATAATCTTAGACTCTAAAAATAATAACATTTAAAATTTTTTTCTAACCTATTTACTATATGCTTAATTAATTTATTATAACATTTATTATCATAATAAAAAATCTTATATAATGGTTTTTATAAAGTGAAATTTATAACGGTTTATATGTTTTAAAATGAATTATAATATATTATTACCAAAAAATTTAAAATAAATAAAACTTTTTGTTTAAAATGGTAATATAAATATGTATAAGTTTATTTTAAATTTAAATTTTATTTGAATAGAATATAAGAAAAAATAAAAGATAATATGCAATTTATTATTGTAAGTATATCTTAAAAAAGCTACAGCTCTTATAGCATCTTTTTTCTTGCATTATTTAGTTTTTTTTGTTGTTTTTTGATTTTCTTTTTGATTTTTTTTAATGCAGCATATTTCAGAAGATGTAAATATAGATCTTGTACTTGTATCTAGAAATAGTAAATTGTTGTTATTGCTAATTTATTAATATTTTTAAAGTAATTATTGGCGGATATAAATATATTAACAAGATTCAAGATATTCAAATTTATTATTTCTGAGAAAAAAAATAAAAGTAAATTTATAATAATAAATTCATAATATTTTCTAAAATACTACTTTCATATCCATTAACTTTCGAATTACATTATATAAAGATTATTTTATTGTTAAAAAATAAATTTATTATATTTTCCCAAAATTTTTATTATTTTCATATCATTTATTATTTTATTTAAAAAATAATGTTCAATAAGAAAAATGGTAGCATCAACTATGAAAATAGTTTACATAGATATTATTAAATAGATTATTATTTAGATATCAGCCTTTAAAATTTTTGATTATTTTAATGAAAATAATCGGGAAAAAATTTTTTATTACGTTATTAATAAAGAAAAACAACTTTTTTATTGTATTTTAATAAACAATTAAACCGAAGCTAAATTTTTTTCTAAAAAAATCAATAAGTTGATGAGTAATATACTTGCATGTGATTTTGAAATAATATGCGATTCATTTCCAGTAGTTTTTTATGTAATAAAAAAATGTGTAAAATAAATTAGCAATTCTAAAATTTATACATAATTAACTTTTACCAGTGTTATAGCCCATATAAATTAAATGATTTCTTCCTATATTCATAAAGCCGATAAATTTAATTTTCTATTCTTTTAAGAATAATATTTTGCGCATTATAATTTAATAAATTTGAAGAATTTTTTTAATACTGCTTTTTATTTAAATCAAATAAACCATGAAATATCAATAATTAATGACATTTCCCATATGATAATTGAATTTATGTTCACTATTTATTATCTAATAAAAATCTTCAAAATTAATAATATAAAATTTACACTTTTATACTTTTAATGAACTGAATTTTTCATAAGCAAGTATTTATTATTTTTTATTTTAAAGTAATATTTAAACTATTTTAATAGTCTTAGATTGAATAAAAATTAATAAAAGTTAAATAAATAGCATAACTATTCAAAATATTAATAAACTAATATAAATCGTTTAATTTTACCAACTCAAAATTTTTAATATAAAGTTTATGCGTAATTGCGTGTTAAACGATCAATACATTCTTTGGTATCGAAAAACAAATCTCAGCATCTAATTTATCATAAGAATAGTAATTTTTCAAAAATTTTAATACTGTTAAACTTAAATTCTAATTTTTGGTAATATAAGAACGAAATTGATTCACGATTAAACCAGTTTTTAAAAATGACTGAAAAAAAAATAAAATTTTTAATAGTATAGTAAATAATATGTGATAAATAATATATCCAAGAATTTAAAAAAATATATAATAATTTATTATTTATACAATAAAAATATCTCAAATAATTTTATATCAAGAAATTTTGATGATATGTAAACAATAAAACTTCAGCTTTAAATTTAAAAATTATCAATAGTAACAATTTTTATTTTAAACATTTAGTTAAATTCATTAAATCTCACAAGAATGCCTAATTCATAAAATAATCACTGGCAGTAAATACGTGAATTATTTTTTGTTGTCAATTTAAATTAATAGAAAAGATTCAACATATTTAATAATAATAGTACAGAAAATAATTTTTTTTCAATCCGCGTATGTTTTTTATAACTTCATTTATAATAAAAATTAGCAATTTAGTCGATTGAATTTAAATAATCAATAAAAAGGTTATTAGGATATATCAATTTTATGATAATTTTTTCAAAAAAGGTTCATAAAAAATCGATTAAAAAATAATAAATGATAATTCTTAGATTAAGGATGTATAAATATATAGCCTAAAAGTAACAATTTGACACAAATATTTATTTTATTTATTTTGAAATTGAGTTTATAAACAAAAGCCTATTTTATAAAAATAATATTAATTCCGTGGATAAGAAAAAACGATCAAATAATAAACGAAGGCTTTAAAAAAGTTTAACAATATTCTTACCTAAGATTTATGCTTATTTATATTCTAAGAATTAATCATGTTAATTGAGTTATATTTTAAAACATATTTCAAAATAGGGTTCCATGATGATATCAGCATAAGTCAAAAATCGAGTTTTAAAAGCATTAGGTATAAAAAAAAACTTCAAAAGCTAAATTATAATATTATTCACACTTATTTTTACTAGAAAAGCATTTTTTAAAAAATAAGCAATCCTTTTTTATAGCTAAGAATCTGATATTACGGTGTATATTCATAACTAAACATATAATCACATAATTTAATCTTTGGAATTGAATAAATCCAAATATAATTAAATTTTTATTAAAGCGACGCTTTAAATAAGCTGATTTAAATAAATATAACAAGTTAAATATAAGATTTTTTTTCTATATGTACAGAGTCATTACTTTTTTATTTTATATAGGTTTTAAAATTTGCATTTTAAATGGATTTTTTTAAAACTTAATAGTTCTTCATGTAGCTAGAAATAATTAACAATATAAAAGAGTTTCTTTAAAAATATATTGATTGAGAATAATATGACATTTTTTTTTGTGAAATCTTTATTTATAATATAATTTTTAGTTTTTGCCGATTTGGCTAATATTTTATATAAAATTTTAGGTAAAATAAAAAATGAAAGTAATTTTAGAAAGCAAAAATAAAGTCAAATGAAAGAATATCAAGATCTATATAGTAAAATCAAATATTTTAAAAAAATAAAATATCATAATTGATTATTTATCTAAATGGGTAATAGTTAGAGCGAGCAAAGCTTTATTTTTTATATACATATAAGCTTTATATATTTTTTCTTTTAATTGATACCATATAAAAATATAGTTGCATCATCATATAGAAATAATTTTTTAGCATCGCTTCAACAGAAGTAATACAGGTTGCGGATAAAATTCAGTAAAGTCTCGCTACACAAAAGAGTTTACCAAATACACTTAGTATAAACAATAGCATTATCTAAAAACTAAAAAATTTAAATTATTTGTAATTATGGAATATTCTTTTGAGGAGCAAAACTTTTCCTTAAAAAAATTCCTTAGCTTTAAAATTCATTTCGTTACTATATTCAATAAGTAAATAATATCAAGCGGGTTTAATAGATTGGCTAATAATTCCAATTAATTGCTCTAGCAAATATATTTCCTAGGAAATAAATGCTACTCTCAATCTAAGAATCTCCCATATATTGAAATTTTAATAATACATTGTTTAGTTATTAGTAAGTAAATGTCGCTTTTTTAAATAAGATTCTAACAATCAAATATACTCCAACTTAATTCATTCCCAACTTTTATTTTTTTAAAACAAAATGATTTGACAATAAAAAATAAAACAATCAGGAATTTCCATTTCTTAAAGCAAAATACTACTTATAAAAAAATCTTATGTATCTCAATTTAACTAAAGCGAATTTACTAAGCTAAATTTATATGATATTTACTGATAATATATTTTTTGTTCAAATATACATATTGCAAATAAAATTTTCAAGTATCAAATTGAGAAAAAGTAAACTATTAATAAAAATAGAGCTCATCCTCACCGCGTTTTTAAAAGTTATAAATACATTATATATTTACGCGTTAAAATAAAATTCTCAAAGTTGCCAATTTCAAAATAGCAATTTTTTGCATATATTCAATTCAAAAATACTAAAAAAATTGCTAAAAAGTTTAATTCAAAGCAAAATTCAGATATTATTAGAAATGTATAAATACTCGTGCTTTTTTAACTTGGTGCATTTTTTCAAACTAAATTAAAATTCCAATTCCTAATCTAACTTATTACTACATTCTTCACAATTTAATATTTGCAGCATATTAGAATTCATAGTTCTCATTATATTTCATTTCTGTCATACATAGCCAAACCAAATACTTTGTCTTTCTGATATCAGTCACGCATTAATTAACAACCAAAAAATAATATATATAATTTTTTTATCTAAATATTAATAAAGACCTTCAGTGATATAATATTTATCTTAATCCCCGAAAAACACTTTATAAGCAAAAAACTTTAAAGCGTATATGATAAACACACAAAAATTGTTACTTTAAAATAATAATCAGCTTAATTCTTGGAAAAAGAACTTTATAGCTTCCTGTCATATTAATATTAATTCAAAATCAAAAAGCATTGCATCCATGGAATACCAAAAAACCATTAATAATTACTACTCCAGTTTAGGTCACTTAAATGCCGAAACATCAAATTTTTTTAATGACAACAGTAACCCTAGTATTTCAAGATCGCTCTCAGAGAACAACGGATTTGTAGACAAAAACTTGGCACACCGAAATTTATACTTAAACGATAGCATATCAATAAAAAGATCGGGGTCACTTCAATATGAAATCTTCAATCCGATTAACAGTTGCTACAAAAACACAGAGTATTCAGAAAAAAATGGGCCTAACCAATATCTACAAACAGAAGCAAATATTAATCAAAATTTAAATAATCTAAACAGCTACGAAACTGAACCATTGGTTTCAAACGAACAAGGTCATAAGTTAAAGATTAACAATTTTCCGTTGCTAAATTTTGACATGCGTCATTATGCTCCAGCTTCTGGAGAAAATGCTTTTTTATCGAAAGTAAGCAATCCAGGTTTAGGAATAACACAAGGTACATACATTGGTGATTACAAAAAAATAGAGAAAACGAAAAAGAATATGAAAATATCACATAATCAACCAAACGCCCAATATCAAGATAAAAACAAAGATAATCATCTAAAAGCAAATATATTTACCTCAGGAAAAAATTTAAACTCAGATTCAAGGGGTAAAAAAAGGCCAGTAGAATCTGATAATGAGTCCAAAAAGGCAGCAAGGGAGCATGCAAATAAAAAAATGCGAGACTGGAGGAGAAAGAAGGCTATACTAAATAGACTTAACGACATGAGATGCCGTGTATATATGGAGTGCCGTAAGAAATTCGGTAATGACACAAGTCAAACCGCAAAGGATTGGATACGTAAAGAAATGGACGAAAGAATAGCTAGAACTGATTTCAAAAAATTACAAAAAAAACAAGCAGTTTATTCTAAAAGTATAGTCGATAAAAAAGAAGAAATAAAGCTTCCAACCTTTATTGGTAAAAAAATTCCTGGAATTTCACCAAACCAAGTTGAAAAATATGGCCATACTAACCAAATAAAAAGTACTAAAGACGAAATCCAGACTAATACTAGGTATGCCAGATTTGATAATTGTAGCGACGTTAGCAGCGGTGGATTGAAATATGTTCAAAACAATGAAGGTAAAAATGTTGTTTCTGAGCTAAAAAGGGTTGCAGATAGCGAAATCAATAATGGTGCTAAAAGGATCAACATCAAAACTCAAGTGCACAGAGATTTTTATGGAATAAATAATTTGAGTACTCACCCTAATATGAAAAAAAATAATCCAAATTACATAGAAACAAGACCCATAATATACAGCGATTTTGGGGTTGTTGAAGGCCTTTCTTCGAATTTTTGTAGAAATAAATCAGATTTTGATTCATATACAAATAAGCTAGATGAAAATGTAGCAGTATTTAACAAGCAACTAGAAAATCCTTCACTAAACTTGAAAGGAGTCGGAGATTTTAACAATAATTTTATTCTAACACCGGTAATAAATCAGTATCAAAATAATATTCAACAAATCTCGCGATCGAGTCCCGTAAATTGCAACAGTAAACCATATTTTATACCCCCAGAACTCGGAAATAGTAAAATGATAGAGCTTCCATTTATACTCAACAACACAAATTCAAATTTCAATGATCTTCGCTACTCAAATAGCAACAACCTGATTTCAGACAAGCGTAATAATAATATAAATATTATTAATAATGGATGTATTAATAGCCAAAAAGCAAAATTTAACTTTTACCAATCTCCTAGTCTTGGTAACAACTTCAATTTTGGGTCAAATAACAATCAAAACATTCAATTACCTCAGATGGAAAAAATCGATAATTTTAATCAAAAATCCATAAATAAACAACAAAATAGTACTCGAATAAACACTGTCTGGTTGAGTTCGCCTGAAACAAAAATCGCTTTATATAATAATGGGCAATATCAGTTTTTAAACTAGACGAAGTATGGAGGAGCTAATTTATCAGAAAATAGTTTATAGATCATGTATATTCTATACAGTCACTTCTCTGAAAATATACTGCTATCAACTTATTTCAATGAAGCTACCTGTTTCGAAAATTATTTATGTTTATTATTTAACCTCATTAAATCCTTTTTATATTCAATAAAAATATAATTTGAGCTTGGTGTAAATTTATTACTATTTAAACATATATTAAATAAAAAGTTAATAATTAAATATTTTCAATGTAATTTATTCAGAGACTATAGTTATATTACATTTAAAAATTATTTTAAAAAAAATGATAAAAATGAAACTTCAGATGCGATTGAATAATATTTGTAATTAGAAATAAAACTGTATTTGATGCTTTATATCATAGTTAGTGAATCATTCGGAGCCTAATTCTTCGAAAGAATTTATAATAAAGAAAATCCATTATACTAAAAATAGGAATTTACACTAAAAAACCAATTAAATTATAAAGTCTTGTGATATATCTAAGGAACGGAAAACCTAACGGGGGTGGAATGGGATCAGGCGAGAAGCTATTCTCAAATCTATATTAAATAGCTTTAAATCAGTTTTTTCACCAAAATCTCACCTCTTACAAAATCAAGTTCAAATATATCTTATTTGATAGGGTTCATGTTTAATTTTTTTTTATAGAATGGTCATGATAGGGCTTATTATTTATCAAGGCTGGTAAAGGGCGAATTTCAAGCGGAGTAAGGATTTTTTAGCTGCTATCAAATAATCAGATTCGAAAAATACTAGTACAGTTGCTAAATTATTCGACATTTAAGATTCGGTTTAAATTTGAGAAATATCAATCATTTAAACTTTGCGAGTGAAAAAAACTGACTAAAGAGCCAAATGGAGGTGTATTGACTAAAATAGCAATGTAAGTTTTAATTGAGATTTTCTAATAAAAATAATCATTGAAATTGTGCACCTATACTTTTAAACAATTATTCATACAAACTCGTGTTATTTTCCTCGTCCACAAAGAATACTCTATAAAATTCTTCTTATATAAATAAATTCTGGAGCAACTACCAAAAGTTCAAAAATTAAAGAAATAATTTGGAGCTATAAAAAAATAAATGATCAGCTATAAAAAATTTAATTAATGAGTAATAAAGGCAGTAAATTAAGTATGAATATATCATTTGATATAAATAGAATCGGAGTATATTGATTTTAGTCATTTGTCTAGCTTCATAAGCTATCGAAAACATTATTTATGCATAGACAATTTTTTTTTTAAATTTCAATGTTTCAAACACACACAATTCATTTTAAATATGGGATATTATACAAACACTGTTGCTATATATTTTTCAGTAATTTGAATGTTGCCTCCATGCGTTATTGTTCACGATATAGCTGGAAAAAGTGATTTATTATTTATTATTTTATCAAGATATTTTAGTTTATTTTTTGCATACTATAGACTAATTAAATAGTTGAAACGCAGATTAAATTTAGTAGAAAACATTTGAGTAAATTTCTGTATTCTAATAACAAATAAATACGGAATTGTGTATTTAAATTTTTTAAAATTTTATACCCTCGTTTTAATGCCAAAAATTTATCGTAAATTTCATTTGCAATAATTTTGATAAAAGTAAAATTTTAAGAACG
>LSSN01001138.1:0-35705 GCA_001970855.1 Smittium culicis | reverse complement strand
GAAAAGTTCTGCAACAAATCATAATTAAATACAGTTCCATAAAAAAAAACAGTGGCTTATATTGTTATATTTCAGTGTGATGTTTAAAACTTTTTTTATTATCGAAGATTATACTTAGTATCGAGTTAAAGCTGAATAGGCTTTCTTTATTATTAATAAGGATAAATCTTCATTCAAGGCAGATGATATTTAAAACGCTAGATTTTTTTTTTTTTGGATGCAAGAAAAAAACTAACTCTGCGTATAGTACTCTTTACTAATTTAGTATTACTAGCTTTAATCAATATTCAAGTCTTTGACTTACTATCCGAACTTTTTCAGTTTTCTCAGTTTCTTTTTTTATAGCCTTTATTTTAATCTTTCATGTTCTTCAGGTTTCACCCAAAAATATAAGCTTAATTCGGGAATCTGGTCCAATCAAATCAATGATTTTCTATTGAAAAAAAGGAAATGTAACTATCTAATCAGTAGTTAATATTGCCAATTAAAGAGTGGTGGATTATCTTTTTAATTCATTAGACTTGAGTATATTTTAGTTTAGTTTTAGGGGAGATTGCCTCTCGCACAATACTCATTTAGTGAATATTAACCCTTTCCTGTCGAACTCTTTGAAAAAATCAATTTATTGATTCGTTAAAGATTTATAAGTATATTTATTATTTGCTGCTATTCTACAACTAACCAAATATTCTAAAGACCTCGGAATTGTGTTAATTTGAAAGGGTTAAAACAGAATACCTTTATATTTTAAGTCAATGAAATCGCTTCATAATTAATTTTAAATTATTTTGCTTAGCTAGATTAAACGAGCAATCCACTAATTGATCATTGTAACAAAGTGCAATCTTCTTATACCCTTCCACGGGCGATAGACTATTTTTGGTCTACAAAATATATCAAATTAAATTCAATTATAGTGCATTAACCCCGAGGCCTTAAGAAATATTGGTATATTGTAAATTAACAACAAATAGTTATCTTGCTTATCAATCATAAACGAATCATAAAACTGATTTTTTTAAAGAGTGCTGAACTGGAAAGGGTTAAGAATCCCTCATCTGGTGATAATATTCAATAAGCTAATAATTATATGTACATTAGAATTAAATTACTTTTATTAAATGTAGTTGGCTATTTTTGGTAGACCAAAATCAGTCTGCAGCCCATGGAAAGGGAATGAAAAAATTATCATGATTATAAATTACGATAATAGCTTTAGAGTTTTTTACTTTACCCTTACCTGCGCATTGGACCGTTTTTATTCATCAGAATATAATAAAGTGTTTAATTAAAGTACTTTAATCCCAAGATCTTAAAGAATATTAATATGGGATATTCTTAGGCGACACGGAACATTTTTTCTTAGAATTTCTATTTGCTTATTTTTATTAGGCAAAAGTATTGGTTGAATAATATTATTCATTCGATTTTATATTCTAGCAAGATTTAATAATAAAAGTAATGCTGCAAAGTAAGAAATTTTTAATAGGAAAAGTTCCGCTCCTCGAAATAATCTCCCATATATAGTAACGTAACAGCAAATAATTAGCTATATTATAAATCATAAGCGAATCAATAAATTGAATTTATCAAAAATCGTTGGATGGAAAAGGGTTAATCCTGGTATTCTCAGGGCGCACTATACTAAGCTATTTCATCTAGTTGTTTCTGCTTCTTTCTTGCTATATTTAGCTATTATCGAGCTTGTGGGGTGATTAATTTGGGTTGATAACTGCGAAAATGACTTTCTAAGCTCCGATATCTATCAATAATAATCCTTACATACTCGGAAAACTACCCTTAGAGGTTTAGCTAAATATCTAAAATGACTCGAATGATTCTAATAACATCATCTACTTTTCTGTTGGCATCAATTTTTTGGAACTATGAGTACTTACCTTCATACCAAATAGTTCTGCAGTACTTCAGCAAAATATGTACATCAGTGTATATAACAACAATATTTATTATCGCAACTGTAGCCTTAAACAGATATTTGAAAAGGAGGATTACCCATCTTGCAATACCCTCGTATAAAAAAGTATTTTCTTTACTTTGTTTGATTTCATTTCCATTTCTAGTTATTTGTATGAAATGTATTCAACTTAGCGTTAATTCAAAGATTCTTTTGAATTTGTTCACCTTAAAATTAGAAAGAATACCCAAAGAAAATTAGATTTACCGGAACACCAAATCGATTCAGCCGACACTCGGCCAAAACAAAAAAAAGTGTATGATTTAGTTTGCTTTTCTATAATTTTTTTTGTTTCAAATTAATTATTATTATAACTTAATTTTTATTATCAAATTTTTTTTGAAAAGCTTAGAAAGGTGCAGTACATGAGATAGATACCTTAGATAGAAATTATGTAATTCAGGGGAATTTACTTCAAGAATGCTCTACCTACTCTGAAGAAGTTCTAAGTGCAATAATGGGCCGCGAAGCTGTAGTTTTTCTCCTAATAAATACTTTCAACTCTATACTAACCATAGCTCTCACAAATACTAATGATTAGACAAGAAATAGTTTTTTAATGAGGTTATTTTTCCCAAACAGATATTTAAAAGTAAGCACTAAAATGATTCGGATCTTTTCAAATATCTGGTCTACAGAAATCGTCGATGAAGAATACTCTGAATTTCCAAAACTAATAAACAAATACGTTTCTAAATACTGCGAAACAAACTTATATGGTAAAATAGTTTCACTAGTGCATCAAATCGAGTTTAAAATATCGCAAATTTATATATAATGATTCTATACTAAACTAGATATTTTAATGAATAGGAGTTTTTGAAGTGGAAAATGTAAATGACCTTTTTACGTACGTTCTAACTAAGATCGGTAAATACTCCTAAGCATCTTTATTTTATATATTTTATGATATTTTTTGGTAATTTTTATTTTGTTTATATTTTATTTGCTTATCCTGTTTTACCATTTATTTCTAGCATTGCCCAGAGTGTTTGGATCAGTAAGAAATTTTCATTGTTTAACCTTGAAAAGCTTCGATATACTTTCAATTATTAAATAGGGGGAGAGATTACGATTTCTAAATCATTTGTCTAAAGCTATTTGTTCAATTTATCTTTACTTATTAATTTTATCTCACTATTAATATTACTAACTTGCTCATTAGAACTCTAAAAAAGATAAAAAGTTTAAACAGGCTATTGAAAACTATATGAGCAGCGGGTTAGATAAAATCGACTACTTCGAATTGAAAAATGTCTTCAAGTAAGCAAACTCGACAACCAGAATTATACACACAAACTTTTTCTTAGAATTTATAATCAATTTTTAAATTATGTATATATCTTATAGGAATTTGTACCAATTGCCGAAAATTATAAGATTTTACTCCAGTCTGAAATATGTTGAAAATTTTGTTAATCAAGAAGGGATAAAAAGATCTGGAGATAAATCTCGATCCTATGTAAGCTATCTGCCATTAATTATCTAATTTTTCCAATTTAAATTTACTATTAAAATGTGCCTATAGAAAATTATATTTTCTATTTGAATTAAAGATTAATAGTGTTTTTCTATTTAGGATGGGATCCAAGCAGTATTAGATTATCCAGAGTACTTAAATAATAACTATTCACAAAATCTGACTTATGGGTACTTATCGACCTTTCGTGTATATTCTCTTATAAGCTCTTCAAGGCTTTCAAATGTTTTAGTGGATATCTCAGCCAGATCTCCAGTGTATGAAAAGCTTTTTAAAGAGCAAACTGACATTATTAGAAGATTTGGCAGCGCTATAAACAGTGAAATTCTGGATAAAATGGAATATTTGGATTCTGTGATACTAGAGTCTATTCGACTATCATCTCCAGCGAGTAATAAACATCCTATTATTTTAATATCTCCTCAAAAATGCTTTCGAACTACTTTTTAAGTTTCAAGATTGTTATAATCATAAGTTTTATAACACGAATAGGAAAAAAGTATATTTAATATTGATGCTCTTTATTAGGTTATATGCATAGAGGAGTTATGCGAGATATAACATTATCTAACGGCTTTTCTCTTGATAAGGGGTCGATAATTTCATTTGATGGGTTTTCATATTCTAATTTTTGCCAAAATGACTATGAACATGGTGGCGTATTTGATCCTGAACGCCACGTTTTAAAAAAGAAGAATCTATCAGTACGTATTTGGTCATATTATTTTATTATTATATTATTGTATGATTAAATAAATATTTAATATTTAATATTTAAAATTTAAAATTTTTGTTTTTATAATATATTTTAGGATATAAACCATTTGCCACCAATTTGGGGGATACCTACGTAAGATTTTTTTTTCCCAAACTCTTTAGATGTATTAATTATTTTAGTGGAGAAGTAAGCTTATTTTCTTCTTTTTTTTATTTTTTTTTAAAATAATTTATGTAGACGGATATGTCCTGCGGTTAAACTTGCATCTTACCAGATGAAACTGATTATTTCGATAATTATTCGCGAGTATAAAGTGACGAGCGATATAAATACGCGGTGGACAAAGCACGATGGTTATGAGCAACTGACTACAGTCTACCCACGAAACATGAAGCTTTATTTGATAAAAAACAATTTACATACAACTGAAAATTTGGTTTTTTGATTTTATTTTTATACCAACATTTCACTCTCAACGTTTTCTGCCCCTGACTTTTAAATTAAAACTTCTAACTTTTACACAATTGACACCATTCTTCCTCCATTACTATCAAATATATGTAAAATGGATTACAGAAAACAAAATGAGATATTCTTTTTGATTAGCCAATTTATCCATGTTTTACAGTGCTTTATTATTCAATAATGATTTAATTGCTAAAGTGAAATGGATAAACACAAATATAAAATTAAAATTAAGCAATAAAATAATTTATAAAAATTAATTTAAAAATTACATATCAGCAGAATAATGTTATTAAAAATGATAGTTTTGACCTGAACGTGCTAAATAAGCTCTTTTATGGGTGTTATACCCATTTTTATCTATCAAAACAATAAAACGGAATAATGTATTGGAAGTATTCTTAGGGGAAGTTAAGCTTTTTTTCTTAGAAATTCTATTTGCTTAGCTAATTAGGTAAATTTATTTGTTGTATAAGATATACCATCGATGACAAGCTCTAATAATATTTAAAGGTATAAGTAATGTTAAGTAGAAAAAACTTGTTAGGAAAAGTTTCGCTCCTCGAAATAATCTCCCATATATAAAAAAATTCTTAAACTCTGTGTCGATAAATATATCGGCATTATGTTAATCAATAATTTTAAATTATTATACTTCAGAGAGGAGTCGTATTAAGTGTTATCATCTTATTGGATAAAACTGAATCGAAAGTCTAAAGTCAATAAAAATAAGCGAATTAAAATGAACTATAAACATTTTTTATGGTATAGAGTGTGAATTACACGTTAGTATTATCCTTATAATTTTTTCTTTCGCAAAGGAACTCTACCAGCATAAAGATTTTCAAAAAATTTTAATTTAAATACTTTTTAAAAAGATTACTTAACTTCAACTTAAACGATGGAACAGCAAGCTGAAACACAAGCTACGATGAGCCAGGACCAACTCAAGATACTGACTGACATGGTACAGCAACTCTTATGTGAAAGGAAACGTAACGCAGAAACCGAGGATCCGTACGTAACTACAAGGATTCCAGTTACTGACCTAACAGTTTATCCCGAACTTTTTGAGGCACTCCCGTCGATTGAAGAAGACTTCTTCAGAACTCCGCTTACCGAAGAAGAACGCAAGATTGCAATCCACTCTTGCCCCAAGACTAGTTCGATGAACTACATTCCACCGCCACTGAACGACTCAGCATCAAGCGCGGTGAAGAAGGCTGACTCTGTACTGTATGGAATACAAGTAGCCCTGGCTCAAGCGACACGACCGATCGATTATTACGTTCACCGTCGTATCCAGGAAACCCCAGGAATCAATGCGGCTCTAGACCCTGAAGTCACTTTCGCAAGCACGATGCGTGCTCTGCTTTCCGATATTGCAGCAAACGTTACTCAAGCTAGATTAGATAACCTGCACAAAATTCTGGATCTCCCCGGAAAACCTATGCAGCTATTCGAGTCCGATACCAAGCCACTGATGGTTCAAGAGGCGTTGGACGTCCTCCTCATCAAGAAAGCTGTGGTGATACGACAACGCGTTAAGCCCTTTCGCAGGGGCCAGCAGAATACGATCTCAAAGGATACGTACAGCAGCAACACTGCTACGGGCAGAGCACCAACGCTGCAACCACCGCTGATTCCAATTCAAGAAACAGGACCGCCGAACGCCAGTCAAGTTTTCGCTAAAGGGGTCTAGGCTGCAGAAGGGGGTCTCAATAGAGACCCAGAACAGCACCCCAGTAGGGGGACTTCTTTCTATGTTCAAATTGACATGGTCCAGACTAACGGACAGCCAATGGGTTCGGAACAAGGTAAAGAGGGGATTTAGAATCCCCTTCAAGAACCCCGACTCTCCCGCTTCGGAATCAAGGTCGTCCGATACGAAAATTCGGCAAAAGGTCGAATTTATGCCGGAGACAACCTCAAATTCCACTTCTGACGTCCCACCCGCATCGGTACAACAGGAAATTGAGTCAGGTGGCGAGCAAAGTTTTGACAGAAGAAGTCGTTTCCTTACTATCGAAGATATTCAACCGAAGGACCCAGGAATCTACTGCCAGCTGTTCATTATCCTGAAAAAAAACA
This sequence comes from Smittium culicis, assembly GCA_001970855.1. Taxonomy (NCBI): domain Eukaryota; kingdom Fungi; phylum Kickxellomycota; class Harpellomycetes; order Harpellales; family Legeriomycetaceae; genus Smittium; species Smittium culicis. The sequence continues at coordinate 28,976 of LSSN01001138.1, read as the reverse complement.
GGAGGCCTCAGATCAGTCTTGGACCTCCGCAAGCTCAACCAACACATGGAGGAGCAGGCTTCAAAATGGAGACACTGGCGTCTATCTGCCGCACCACTCGAAGAAAATATTATCTCACGTCCTTAGATCTCCAAGATGCGTTCATGCATATTCTAGTATACAATAATTGCTGAAAGTATCTCCGCTTTCGCTGGAACATCTGATTCTTCCAGTTCCTCGTCCTGCCATTCGGGCTATCACTGAGCCCGTTGGTATTTAACAAGATTCTGCACCAAGTTCTGGAATGTGCCAGAACGAAAGGGATGCGCGTCTCAGATTATCTAGACGATCTTTTGATAATGGGGGAATCAAAGGAGGCGTGTGATTGCTTCACACGCTCGATATACTCCAAACTCTCGGAGCTTTAACTCAAGGTCAACGACGAGAAATCTTCTACCTTCCCATCCCAGTCTATCACACACCTGAAAATGGTCATCAATACAAGGAAAATGACCCTCAAGGTTCCTTCAATCAAGATTAGGGATATTCGACGAGATGCAGGAAAGCTACTGAACGCCGGAAAGACAACGTTGAGATGTCTCGCGAACTTAATTGAGAAAGCCAAGTCAATGTTGATTGCACTGCTTCCAGGTCGCCTTATGCTTCGCCGACTTCTAGAACTAAAGAATCGATCACTGTAGAATCTGAAATCATGGAAATCGACAGTCATACTGACTAAACCTACCATTCAGATCCTATAGTTATGTAAGAACAAACTGACGTCATGAAACGAGCTCTCATTCTTGACAGAGACACTCGAATTGAAGATTTTATCGGATTCCAGAGACAAAGTCTGGGAATAATGGTGGAATCCCGTATTTACTCATGGTAATGGAATAAAAACGAGGCAAAAATGCACATAAACGCCAAGAAACTGCTCGCAGTATTTTAAGCCCTCAATCTCAAGAGTGTGGTCCGTCGATCAGTGTTGGTCTATTCAGAAATCACAATCACGCTTGCGTACGTAAGGAAATTCGATGGAATAATTTCACCCCGAACTATTTAGAATAGCAGAACAGATCTGGAATTACTGTCTGGAAACGAATATCAGACCTTAGGTCACCTATGTACCGTTGGTTCTCAATTTTGCAGATGTGCCAATCAGACTGACTGCGCAAAAAGAATGGTTTCTATCACAGGATGCATTCAAAACACTGAATTCGGTTTATGGCCAGCACGACATAGACTAGCTTGCATCCCACCAAAACAAGAAGGTGGAAGCTTACTTCAGATGGTTCCCAGACGCCAATTCATTAGGTCAGAATTCACTGGCCTGAAATTTTTCCGCGTTAAACAACCCATACATCTACCCGCCATGGAACCTGATCTACCAAGTATCTCAAAAAGCCCGAAGAGAACGATTAACAATAACTCTGGTGTCACAAATATGGAAATCTGCTATCTGGTTTCCGGACCTATTGGTCGTGTCAATCTCGCAGCCGGTCCTTATGCAAGCAACAAACATTACACCGAATCCAAAAAGTGGAATTTCGTTGCACTCGGAAAACAAGAATTGGCGCTTGATGGCTTGTAGGATCAGTGGCGTTTCCTCGAGTCCCAAAGTCTCGGTACTTACGACGTTTACTGTATCCTTTCAAACAAACGACGTGTCGGACGTCGTTCCAAGTACAGCTCTGTCCAGCAGCGATTTTTAGACTTGAAAATCTCAAAGGAGATAACCGGTGAAATCTCAGTCCTCCAAATAATAAATTACTTGGTGAGATCTACATAGTAGATAAACTGAAAATAGGATCAATAAAGACATATAAATCTGTCCTCCTTAGACTAGCGGGAAACCAAACGGAACTATCAAATCACCCAATGTTTTCTGAATTCACAAGAACATTGGATGATGCTTCAATTGAATCATAAGTTAGGCCGGTCAATGACATATAACCGGTTCTGGATCTTTCAAGGAATGGAGCCCCTCAACCGAGCGTTAAATCAAGAAACTTATCTCTAAGATATGCTTGATTTTATCAATAACAGGATTTCTTAGGGCTAAAAATATCCATATAATCGACTAATAACACAGCCACGTAAGCCTTGGTGTTCTAAATTTGGTTATAATGGCACCAAAATAGAAACTAAGTGTTCGCCCAGTAGAAAAACCTTGCCAGATTTGCCCTCACATAGATCCAATTTAATGCCCAGCAGTAGCACATTTGGCTTATAAAGAAAAGTTAGCGACTATTCTTTGTCTAACCCCACACGCTAAAAATATCAAGTGGGCTGTTAAAAGACTGCTTAGATTCATTAATGATAGTTCAAAGTCACTACCATTTGACAGTAATCCAGAAAAATTAAATCTATTTCCGATCTGATAAACCGCGACCCGAATGCTCCCATACCAAAGGGTAGAGAATACGTGCGACAATAGCTGCAAACTTAGGGGTATCATCAGATGAAATAGTATCACATGCGTTTTGGTCAGACTATTCCATCTTTGATACTTATTATCGAGTCGCTAGAAATACTTCGAACAACTTGACAGAGTCGATTTTAAATCTGGACTAACTTAATAATTCTCCTATCCTCGTATAATAAGAATTAATCTTCGCTCTAAAGAGCTCGATTATCTCTTATACAATTTTGAAATTTAAGAAAGCGAAAAAATCAAGCCAAAAATGGGTTAACTTACTAGTATGAGATATGAATAACCACAAACTGTGATGAATTAGTATCACGAAACTATATTCACTCAGATAAATTATTATGAAATATTTTATAATCGAAATGATAAATTACCAGAAGAATTTTAAGCAAAATTTGACTTTTCCGCTTATGAGAGGCAGTAAATACAAAATAGGCTGCATTCTTGAAGCTATGTGAATTAAGTAATAAGAAGCTATGGAAGTAACCCAAAATATGTCGCGAGTATTTTGTTCTTCCAAGTACCTAGCCTTTATCTCTACGATTTATTTTTTTAAAATTATTATTTTTTCTTTCGGATTTAGTTGTATTTTATTAAACTCTTTTTTTTCTTAATAAAAGATATGGTGGGAAATTCTTTTATACACCAGGAACCGTCCATTTTTTCCTCCATTAACTCTTCAACTCATCTTCAAATGAGCTTTGAAACGGATACCACAGTGATAACCGTATATCCGAAAATAAATAAATAAAAAATTAATATAAATATACCAAACCCATCAGAAACTTAATGTTATCTTAAGTATAAAGAGTATTGGGTAAAAAATAAATGAGAAAAAAACCCGCAATCAATTATGTATTATTATTGGTGGAATCTGGATAGCTTCTACCCCGTGGTACGATTCCACCATGACGCATATCAAAGGCTATAATAAATCCGATAAGCCAGAACCTAAAAGAAAAGTAATCTTTATATACTTTGACTACACAAAATATCTAGAAAAAGCAAATAAAACACCATAATTTTTTCTGCGAAATAAAATTGGCTCTAAAAAAACATTTGGATTTGGAGATTATAAAATAATAACAATTACAAGCTATGCTAGATATAACTTTCTTAAAATGCCGAGGTTTGCATAAGATGGACCATCAAAGCATTATCTATATAAAAACTCATAAACACATAAACACATAAACACAAATACCTATAGAAAAAAAATGAATAAAAACTTTATTCTAGCTTTGAAAATATACTCGGCTGCTCAATTTTTTAGTAATATAAGATGAAAAATTATAATTCCGTATAGAGTCGCACCAAAAATATGCAACTTTTTAAAAAAATTAAGATAACTGGAAACGAGAGTGTAATAAATTAGATAAATTTGACAAGAGCGAGAATCTCAAAAATAATAATCGAATAAAATCTCTAAAATTGGAAAATAAAAAAACTTGCAAAAGTTTCAAAAGATTTTAAACTTCAATAAGAAAATATAAGCTTCTGAAATACTGAGATAATCGATGATGTATTACGATAAAAAGAACCAAAATAAAGGAAATTAGTGTCATTTAATTGGGTTAAGCAACTCCGATAAATCAAGAAAAAAACATAACTGCATTTTATTCGTAAAATACAATTATTTTGTTACCAATTTTATTATATAATCGAAAAACAATTATGCAATGTATTAATAAAATTTTTTATAATCTACCAATTAAAAATTTTTTAAAAATGTATGCATAAATATAACAAATTTCTTCCAACTATATAAACCAAGGTACGTGCCATTCCTAAACTTTACTATTTTTCTTTTCGTCAGGTACACTACCTAGCCATTCCAAAAAAAAAAAAAAAAAAGAACCTTTTCTTATACTTTATTTCTTTCATTCTAATCCTATATCTCAAAATGTAGAAGTATTATTCATGAACCTGTCCCTAGCTGGGAACAAGAAATCTTTTTTAGGCTTTGAAATTTGGAATCACAAGCACAAAAATTCACTGCTCCTAGTTAATCTTCCGTTCCTGCTCCTACCGCTGATTCAATTGATATGCCTGATAATGAAACCAGTCGTGATTTATACATCGTTGATAGAGCTCCGCCTAGAGATTTGCTTGCTTACCCTGAACTTTTTGATTCCATACGAAGTATCAAAAACGATTTCTTTAGATCTCCACTCAAAGATGCAGCAAAAAGCAATTTTATTGGATTATGTCGAAGAAATGAGAGCATGATCTATGAACCTCCATCACTCAATGGATTTGAACTCTCACCCGAGACAAAAAAGGATGATTCAAAGCTCTTCAATATTTAGTATAGATTTTCAGGGCTTACTAGACCAATCGACTACTACGTACATACCATTCTAAAACGTGAACCAAACTCGCTTTCAGCTGAAAGTGCAATCGAATTTTCCAACGCTATCTGAATTATGTTTTCAGATTTATCCTCGCACGTCACCCAGCTTCGCATGGAAAACGCATTCAGGAACACAAATATATCCGTGAAAGCTCCAAAAATCATATCTTCGAGCTCTAAACCGCTATTCAACCCCAAGGAACTCGTCAAAAATGTTGCGTCAAATAAGGAAATGCGGAAGGCTATTTTTTCAACACGAGGTGCAAACAAACGAGACTACTCTGTCAGAAGGAATGTATTTCAGAAACACTTCTCAGACAGAAACTATAAACAAACCAGAACAGAAAAAATGCCAAATTCAAGCTCGCTATATTATCAGAACTTACTCAGGCAGGAAGGAGGTCCCATTGTTGGGAACCAATATAATGGGGCTGGTCGCGGCCGCCATTTTGGTCACCGGGAGAGGGGTGGAAAGTCCCAGTAGGGGGACGGCTGACTATCTTCCAAAAAGTGTGGGAGAGACTCACAAACAATCTTTGGGTCATATCTGTAATAGAGAAGGGGTTCAGGATTCCACTATTGACCCAACCAAAAACAGTGATCAGAACGAAGATGATACAAGGAAGAAGGTTTTCAAAGCAGGATACCAGGGCAATAGATGAAGAAATAATGGCCCTACTCTCAAAAAACGCAATAGAACAGGTTTCTCACGACACAGTGGATTCTTTTCGAAGATGTTTACGGCTCCGAAAAAATCTGGAGAAACTCGCCCAGTATTAAATCTGAACCCACTTAATCAGCATCTGCCTCAAAGGCAATTCAAAATGAAGAGTCTGTCGGCTGTATTCAGGCGTGTTAGTCGCAAAGATTGGATGACAATCATAGTTCTTGCAGACGCATTCCTTCACGTACTTTTTTCTCAATATTCAAGGAAATATATCCGTTTTCAGTGGGAAAACAAAAAATTTTGCTTCCGCATTCTTCCATTAGGCTTTTCCTTGAGACCACTAGTTTTCATGAGGGTATTATACCCAGTACTGAGATGGAAAAGACAGCGTGTGATAAGGATAAGTACTTACTTGGGAGATTTTTTAATCTTAAGATCGAGCAAGGATGAATTGCTGAAGAAAACACAGAAGGTGATAAAACGCCTACAGAGACTGGGATTTATAATCCAGGAAAAAAAATCCTCATTAGTTCCCTCACAAAGCCTAAAAAATCTGGGAATGAAAATCAATCCACTATTGATGACGCTAGAAATCCCAAAAGGCAATTTCAGGGACCTGAGGATGGATGAAAACCATTTCATAACCAAGGGTGCGACAACAGTGAAAAAATTAGCATTATTCATAGGAAAAGCTCAGGCCATGTCAATTGCACTCCTCCCTGGTTTTTTGATGACCAGAAGGCTTATAGAGCTAATAAACGAAGCTCTGAGAAAAAACTCAAATTGAAACTCAGTAATATAGCTAATAAAATCTGCCTTGGAAAATTTGAAATGGTGGAGAGAGAACCTAGTCATCTGGAAAAGCCGAAGCTTCCTTCCAGAAGTACCAGAAGCTGAAGTCTTCACAGACGCAAGTGACTCAGGCTGGGGTATAGTCCAAGGGGAAAATCAATACTCAGGAGCTTGTTCCAAAAAGGAAAAGAAACTGCCAATAAATATCAAGGAGTTGATAGCAATCCTAAAAGGCTTATAGCTCCCAGAAATAATTCGCAAGAGTGTGATGGTGTATTCAGACAACAATAAATCAATAGCCTATGTGGATAAACAAGGCGGGACCCAGTCGCCTGCTCTGCTTAAGGTCTTAGAGCAGTTTTGGGTCCAACATCTGAATTATTTGACTGTCCCACAGATGAATTAAGTACTTTTTGCACTCAATTCATCAGACGCTTCTTCAAGGATGGGTACACAGACGGAATGGTCAATACCAGAAAAGATATTCAGCAAGATAGATATGAAGTTCAGACCGCACGATGTGGATATGTTCGCAGCCCAGGCGAGCCACAAACTGTCGATATTTTTCAGCTGGAAACTATCACAAGAAGCAGCAACAACGGAAGCTTTCAATCACCGGTGGAGTTTTTTGAAGAATCCATACTGCCGCCCACCTTGGAATCTCATCATGAGGATAATCCAGAAGGTCAACCGAGAGAAATCAACCTTGACACTAATAACTCCTAGGTGGATAACATGGATTTGGTTCCCAGATCTAATCAAAATTTCGATAGCGATACCAATCAGAATACCAACAGAAGAAGTGCTCCCGGAAAATTCAAACGGAATTTCGATAATGTTGAAGAACAAGGATTGGTCGCTTACAGCCTTTATGATAGGCGGACAAGGTATTAAATTGAAGTCCTAACAAATTCAGCAATAGATCTGATTCTAGAGAGTCAATTTGCTGTAAGAACATCAAATATTTATAACTTTGCAAAGAAAAAATTTATGATATGGTGTTCTGAAAATTGTCCCGGGCGTAGCGAAATATCAGCTGTAGATATTATAAATTTTCTTGGTAATGGCAGAGTTACTCAAGGTTGGTCAATACCAACAATAAGAAATTATCGATCATCAATTTTGGATATTTTCCCAGACCTGTCGACAATTACTAAAGATATCATGTTCAAAAAATATTTTTCGGAATTGGGAATAATGGGCATAAAATCCTTTAATTATCCTTCATGTGATATATCACTGATCATAGAATCATTTAAAAAGTGGGGCGATAATTAATCGATGACAACAGAAAATCTCGCTAAGAAGCTTTGTTGGCTAATATCAATTTGTGGGTTCTTAATACCAAGTGATATAGATAGAATAGATGACAGAAAAACTAAAATAACTTCCAGTTATGCTAGATTTGTTATTTTAATCCCTAAAGAATGACGCTCTGGTTCTTCAATGGAAAAAGTATGCCACATAAATAGTCATTCTATTCAGTACATATGTCCCGTGCTAGATTTAAAGAATTATAAACCATGAATTGCTTTAGAGCACTGTTGGGGACCTCATCCGCTTAATGAAGAAATAAAAATTAACTATTTGATAAGAAAATTTAAAGTCACGCATAAGAAAATAATTACTCAAAGGACTGGTAAACATTTAAACAGATTAATGGATTGATTAAAATTATTTGCATTTGAAAAGAGGCCTAAATCCAGAGCAATTGACTCAAAAATTGCAACAAAATCTGGCATATCATATGAGGATGTTATTTCTCTTGTATTTTGATCAATTAAGGGGATATTCTATACTTATTACATGCTTTCAAGAGCTCCGCTAAAAAACATTTCAAACCTGGTATTAAAAAAAAACTCTGGAGCAACATAAATGTATTTTACGAATGAAATGCAATAATAATAATTCTAAATATCTTATATAAAATTATCAATAATGGATTTTATATTAAGCAGTAAAAAAATTTTTTATTCGTATGATATTGCAAGATCCAGTATTATATTTGGAGTTCTAGTCCTATAGATATCAAAAAAAAAAAAAAAAAAAAAAAAAAAAGCGAACTAATTATAAGAAATACAGTAAGAGGTTTTTTTTACTCATCCAAATATACTCTGAAATTTCCAAAATATACATTAATACTTACATTAAAGCTAAAAAATAATACCAAGTGGTATTCAATTAAGTATAAATGACTTTATTCTAACTCGCGAAAAAATTTATAAAAAAAAAATCTCTACTTTCTGTAAAGAAGTATATAAAATAAGATAGGAAAAAACCCTTGTCGTGAAAATTATGAACTTATAGGATTACAGGAGGTATATATCTCTAAGCACAATGATAGAAAATTAAAATCTATTTAAAAATAAATTAACATAAATAAATTAAAAGCAACAGTAACTCATTACACATAAACTACACAGCCTTTTTATTTCAAAATTACAACTTCAAAAACGACTATGGTGAATTATATATAATTCAAAATTGATCCAAAAATATATAATCGTGTCTGGAAATTTTATGAGCAATAATCACAACCAGAAAAACAGTTAGTAAATAGATCAGTGACGAAAATATCCGCTTATTCAAATTTTGTAACAAATCTAAAGACTTAAAAAATGTTTATATTGAATTTTAAAGAATCAATAGATTATTTAATTAATTTTAAAATTTTTATAAACTTAAAATTAGATAAATATTTTATTTTAATTGATAAAGATATATAGTATGGATTTAGCAAAAAATAAAGATGTGATTTAGAATATCAATATTTATAATTCCGCGGCTATATGGAATATCAATACGACCTCGATTGATTAAGAGCACTCAAAAGTGCTCCTGAGCGATAAAAAAATGTTTTATAGATGATCATGAAATATCAGGGAACTATCATAAGATATATTAAAAATAAGACAAAACTAGCATCAATAAAACCTTGATATAAATAGCTTAGAGGTATTTTTTTATCTCGATCTTGATAGCATATATCCCAATTAAAAAAATAAAAACACAAAACTATGACCAAAAAAAAGGCGTGAATAAACTGTTTAATTTTTTATACCTTTAAAATATATTTTTTGAATTAAAATCGTAGTTCATGTGATGAGATCAATCATAATTCTCCAAAATTTTCAGTAAAAGCTCTATTGTCCCATTAAATTTTTACCAATAGAAAATTGAAGTATATAACTATAAATTAATTTCCACAATTAATTTGATCTATGCTAGTGACATAAACCTGAGCTTATACATCCCCTCTCCCATCATTTGACAAAGATTTTCAAAATTTATTTTTTTTCCCATATTTTCTTATCTTAATTCTTATCATAGATATTTTAATACCTAATAATGTATTGTATTATATTTTAAATAAACCCCAAAAATCATTTCCATTAAACTTAGATTTAAAATTTTACAAAATTTACTTGAGATGCGATATACCATTCTTTTAAGAGCTATCCAATTATGTTTTTTTTTGTTACATCAGCTACCACTCAGTTTTTTTATGATTTTATTAATCATTAAAAATATTTATCAGTTTAATATTAAATAAAAATGTCATACATTTTACAACTTTTTATACTCATTAAAAATGGGGAAAAGATATAAAATTTTGTTTTATTATAGTAAAATAGCTCATTAATTAAATCGAGAGCTTTAATTAGCACGAAATTCTTAAATATAAAACTAGTAATTTGTATCGAAAATTTCGACACTGTATATATGAATATAAATAAAATATATATTATTACTAATTTTTGGTAAATTATGACTTTAGTTGACTAAAATTGTCTGATATAAGGTTGGTAAACGTTATTTAATAGATTTTCGGGGGATCTTTTAGAAATCAAAATATTATATACTGAAAGAATTGAATAATACAATTTTATTTTTCCTCTTATCTAGAATAACATTAAATTTTAATCATTATATAATTTAACTTGAAGTATATCAGTTTTTTATTTAACATTTTTATAGTACTTGAGAAAAATATAAATATATTTTCTCTTGTAGTATACGATAATAAACTTTTATATATATATCTAGCAATGATGTGAATATTTTAAACTGTTGATTCGTTTTATTATTTAAATATTCAATTTTCTGTTCCTATTTTTTGGGTTTTTAAAACTTATCATAGTATAAAGAAATTTTCTGGTTTACAAAACTTCAACTCTTTTAAATTAAAATTTTTTAATACCGAAACTTTAAGAAATATTGGTATATTTTAATTAATCTTAAAATACTAAAATAGCCTAAAAATCGCTCGCAACTCAAAAAAATCCGTTTTTTTAATGCTTTTTGCAGGTGAATTAGTTCATTTAATTTTTAGATAGTTATTTTTTTGCATAAATTTATACTAAATATAAATATTTTACATCTAATAGAAATTACTTGGAAAATAATTAACTTACTGTATTTCTCAATTATTAGAGAGAAAACTTGCACAAATTATATATAGCCTCGTAATTATTCAATTTTAGCAGATATAAAATCTTTTTCGCCCTAAAATATAATAAATTATAATTAAATTAAATAAATATTTAATAAGTATGCTATTTATTATATTTAATCGAGCTCTTTAGAGTTTATATTAATTTATATTATAAGAGGTGAGGATATATATTTAGCGTTACCATCTTATTGGATAATAATAAACAGAAAAACCAAAACCAATAAAATAAGAGAATTAAAATGAGCTATAAAATTTTTTTAATAGTATAGATTGTGAATTACACGTTAATGATATAATTATCATCTTACGGCATTGGTAAATTGGGACGGGAAGGTTGGACTTAATATTTATTTTCACATCGTATAATATAAATTAATGTTCACTCTAAAGAGCTTTATTAATTATAAATTATATTTAAGTGAGGAGATATACTAATTTACTCCAAATTCAAGATCGACTCAGTCAAGTTATTTGATGAATTTCTTGCGAGTCGATAATATGTAACAAAGTTGGTATATTTCGACCAAAAAGCAAGTGAAAGTATATCATCTGATGAAATACCTTCATTTGCAGCTATAGTGGATCCGATTTCTTTGCCCTTCGGTATAGATGTGTCAGAGTCATGCGGATAAGATCAGAAATTGAGTGTATGTATCTCATTTTACTATCCATATAAAGAGGCTTCTTGTTGTCTTTAATAAATAGTATCAACCTGTTTACAGTCCATTCGCTGTTGTTTTCATTCAGTGTTTGTCAGAGGTTGAACCCAAAAATTTCCTTGTTTACTTTGTAAGCTACTATAGACAAAATATTTAATTTCTATGTATAGTGATTAGGCAGGGTTTTTCAACGGTTTGACCGCCTCTCTTTTCCTTAGGCGCTACTATAACTAAATTTAGCTCTTTCTTTTCGGTTTGAAATCTAGCATCGTCGATTCTATGTATGTCACTAGCTATCAGGAGACCTATCATTGTCAATAAACAATAAAGCTTTGCAGTTCATTTTTAAACAGTGATGTCTGTTGTGGGCCCACAAAGCATACACAATTAATAAATCGGGTAAATATCTTCCTTAGGCCTAAAAAGAGATTTAATCAATCTTGTGTTCAATGTTCTCATGAACTCGTCGAAAATTGTGTGTTTTTTTATTTCTGTATGATCTTCAGCCAAAGTCAGCAAAGCAGATTTATGTGCCTTAATTGATCCTACTTTAAGTTTTTCCAAGACATAAATTTCCGCAAGAAAATTTATTGTCTGCGAAGTTGAGATTGGAGTCCAAAAATCATTTGATATTGTTGGAGGGTCTACCAGAATGGGTAGGCCCCTCGCTTCGGTATCCGTGCCATTTATAGTATCATAGAGTATACTAACTGGCGGGGTCTTCGTATTTTGATCCTCCTCGTAGTTCGCAACCGGAGGAGAGGGGGTACGGGAAGACAAGAACTTCCTCAGATCCATAGCGTCTTGTTTCGGGTGGGAGCTCTAGAGAAAGATGAGAGAGGATAAGTTGAATAGGCACAAGGAACATTAGTCCTTGTTGTGTTTTTTTAAGAAATTTTGAAATTTTTATTTTAAAAGCGCTATCTATAGGATAGGCTGCACTACTGGGGATTGACCAGGTAGGAAAATGAAAAAAATAGAATCTTAACCAAAAGAAAATGAAACGTGAAAAAGTCGCCGGAACCGTGTATCAGGGCTTTTACGCCTTTATATATATCCCGTAAATTGTTGAAATAATAAAAAAAGTTAAAACAAAAAATTTTGTTTTGCTTTGTTTTGTTTAGGGTGAGTTATATATTGCCTGTCAATATCTTGACGTCTATTGGGCTAATCCAGGAGGTTCTCTGGAATTCACTGACAATATTATATGATAATAAAATCGGTGCTGGATAGAAATATAATTTGATCTGCAGCAAATAGTCTATCTTTTGACATTATATAATCGACGGAATATGTGGTAGAATTTAATAGACCACCAAATTTATTATAAATCAAGATTTTTAATGAAATGAATTTAAATATTTTAATTTTTCGAATGTAAATTGATAAAAATAAAAAATAAATATCAAGGTTTAAAGTTTTGAATTAGTGTCAGTGTCGCAGAAGAAATCTGCGTCATGGTGGAACAGATAAGTATTTAGTGAATATCCAATAGTAAAACAAGGTATTGTCTTATTTTCTACCAATATCATTAATATTTTATTATTATCATTTTTATGATTATTATTACTATTATTACTATTATTCGAGATCAAACCTATTATTTTTTTAACGAGGTATATAAATACGCTCTTTTTTTGTGTATGTTGAAGTAGGACCTCGCATTTTTTTTATAAGAATTTTTTATATATCTTTTCTTCCTTTTATTTAGAGAAGAATGTAAGCTATAAAAGCAATACCCACACATAACAAATAAAAACATTAAATAACCTTTTCTGCTGCAAACAATAACCAAAACACAACTAAAGATAAATTCCCTACTGATAAAGCTATGAAGATGGAAGAAACTATTCCACGACATCAGTATTTAAAAATTTTAAGCATATGGATATACGATATTTAGAGTTTTAGTACTTTTTACTTTTTGTTATTTTTTGGAGCCTTTTTATTTGATAACAATAAAAACTATATTTAAAAATAAAAAAAATTTTATACAATCCTATTTTATAATAATTTTTCGAGATCGAGCCTCAGAAGTATGTTAGGCTGTCCTTTTTACATTAAAAAATTTTCAATTTATTATAATCTGATTTCGTTTATATACTAATACTTGAGTTTAACTTATCTCATTATATGTACATTTATTTTAGTTTACAACTTAATTCTTATTAAAGCTTTATTTTCTTTCATTAGCTATATTTTTTCTATGTAGTTTTATTCGTAACGTTTGAACGAATAAAAAGGAAATTGAAATAAAAAATTCATTGTATTCAGCGATGTAACTATTCAAAGAAAAATAAGTTGCGATACCTGTGTTATGAGGGAACGCCTTTGATCCTCCAGGAAATCAAGATCCAGGACTTTTTTTCGAGAGCGAAGATTTTCTGCTTTTTGAATCGGGGAATACCGTTGTTTCTTGATTTGAAATCTGCTGAGATATTGAAAGTGCCTTCAGGTCTGGGAGCCAGATTTTTGACTTATCACATTGATGTATATAGAGTCATTGTGATTGGTTCTCGGCGATCTTTCTGAATAACCTGGGATATCAGATTCCAGGGCAGGAAGCAGTGAGGGTTCTTGAGCCCGGACCATTTATAGACTAGTGCATTCTGGCCCAATGCGTTTTGGTCTTGAAACCAGCTGTAGTACTGGTTCAGCTTCGTGTTCTGGTGGGGCACAAACAGATATACATCGTGTCGACCATATCGTGTATTCAAGGAGTCGAATGTCTTCTGAAATATGGGCCATTCGGTCTGCGCCGTCAGTCAGCCTGGCGCATCCGCAGGGCTCAGAAGTGACGGAACGTATGTTACTTGGGTACGGGTTTTGGTTTTCAGGCAGTGTGAACAAATCCGTTCTGAGATCCCCAATAGTTCTGAAGAGGTTGTGCCTCCGAATTTCTTGATGTACAAGAGTGTTGCTGTGTTGTCTGAATAGACTAAAACCGATCTGCCCACAACCCTCTTGAGCTTCAGAGCATAATGTACCGTCAGTAGTTCCTTTGTAATGATGTGCATCTTCCTCAGTTGTGTGGTTCAAACTCCAGAGTAAGAGTGGTGAACCACAACAATTCCCCGTGCTGTGTCGCTGGAATCTGTAAAGATTTCTAGCTCTGGTGTTTCGGGCAAGAATGACTGCTCGTTCCATGACGCTAGTTGGCTCTTCCATAACTGCAGGTTCTGGATTTCTGGGCTCTTCAGAATTACCGTCGATGTTTATGGATTCAATATGGACAGCGCTCTATTCTTGAACTCCAAGAGACGGCGAAGCATGAGTATCCCAAGGAGAATAGCAATATAAATCAATTTGATCTTCCCAATAAAGCTCGTGAGGCATCTTAATGTCGATTGGCCAGTATCCAGTAGCTTGCTGGCCTCTCGTTGAAGATCTCTCATCTTGGTCGAAGGCACCTTGAATGACATTTCTCTGGTGTTTATAACCATTCCTAGATGTGTGATTTGTTGGGATGGCGTTGTTGAGGACTTTTATGAATTGAAATTGAATCCAAGCTCCAAGAGCTTGTAGTAGATTAAGCACGTATTGGTTTCGCATGCTTCCTTAGTCTCTCCCAGGATCATCAGGTCGTCCAGATAGGTGGATATTCGGATCACCTTCGCTCTGGCCCATTCCAGAACCGGGCGGAGAATCTTGGTGAAAACCAACGGGCTCAGTGATAGACCGAATGGCAAGACGCGGAACTGAAGCGAACGTCCTTTCCATTGGAAGCGCAGATACTTCCTGCACCTCTTGTACATCAGAATGTGCATAAATGCATCCTGCAGATCCAGAGACGTGAGATTGTCTTTTCGGCGGATCGTACGGCAGATGGAGGTCAGCATCTCCATCTTGAAATTCTGTTCCTCCACCTAGAGGTTGAGCCTGCGGAGGTCGAGGACAGGTCGGAGACCCCCAGTCTTCTTGGTTATCGTAAACAACTGGCTGTAAAAGCCAGGGTACCGTGATTTGATTTCCTCGATTGCGTGTTTTTCCAGGTGAGAGGTAATTTCTTAGGTCAAAGCTTTGCAGGACTCACGGATCAGTTTTCTTTTGAATCGACGCGGGTGACACATCAGTGTTGGATTGGGCCGCGGACGCGTCCCTGTTGTCGTCGAATCCGTCATCAGAAGTTTTGGATTTGCGAAAGGGATTTTGAATCCCCGTGCTACTATGTTCTTAACCCATCGGTTATCAATCAATTTATAGCACGCCAAATTGAACATAGAGAACCTCTCCCCTACTGGGGGTTGCT
This sequence comes from Smittium culicis, assembly GCA_001970855.1. NCBI lineage: Eukaryota > Fungi > Kickxellomycota > Harpellomycetes > Harpellales > Legeriomycetaceae > Smittium > Smittium culicis. Next base: position 13,387 of record LSSN01001138.1, on the reverse strand, counting down.
CTGGGTCTCTATTAGACCTCCTCTTGAGGCAGCGGCCCCTTCGGCGAAAATTTGACTGGCGTTCCGAGGTTCCTGTTGGATCGTGCTTCAACGGCAGTTGCAGCGATTATACTCTGCGCCATAGCAATTTTGTCTGCTGTACGTATCTTTTGGGTTCGTATTCTGCTGTTGCTTACGAAAGATATGTTCCTGTTGCCGTTTTATCGCTGGCATCTTTGCGATGAGGAAGTGCAACACCTCTTGATTCATTAGCGGTTTCGTTTTAGATTTGAATACATTTTAGATTTACAGGAAGCTCAAATCCCTTGTTAAGGTTATCTAAGCTCACCTTATCCATCATTGCTGTAATATCGGATAGAAGAGCGCGCATAATGTTCGAAAATATGATCTCAACATCGTCATCAACATTTATCTCAGATGTGCTATAGATTCTAAGGTGGAAGTAGTAGTCGATTGGTCGCTTTCCTTGATCTAAAGCTGACTGGATTCGATTTAGGACAGACTCAGCCTTCTTCACATCTCATGATGCTGAATCCTTCAGTGGCAGTGAGTTTTATTTCATAGAACTAGTCCTCGGAAAGAATTTAAAGCAATTTTGCGCTCTTCTTCAGTTAGCGTGGATCTGAAGAAGCCCTCTTCAATTGATGACAGTGATTCAGTTAGTTCTGGATACAAAGTTAAATCGGTAACTGGAATCCTTGTAATAACACGCGGATCCTCGGGTTTTGCGACGCTATTCCTTTCGCGTAGAAGTTGTTGAGCTATACCCGCCAATAGCTTTAGCCCGTCTTTTTCCATTGGAGCTTGAATAAATACTTATTGTTCTATCGTTTTTAGTTGAAGGCATATTATTTTAAAGATAACATTCTTATAAAAAATTTTCAAGATCTTTATGCTGGTAGTCTACATTTGCGAAAGAAAAGATGATAAGGATACCTCAATTGTGCAGTTTAAGATTTAAGCAATTAAAAATGTTCTTAGCTCATTTTATTACACTTTAATTTTTATCGTCTTTTAATTTTCAGTTTAGTATTATCGAAAAAGATGGTAACACTTGATATATCTCCTCACTGAAGTATAGTTGATATTTAGTCTTATTGGGAAAAAAATAAGATCCATTTAATTAATATTTGTAATGAATGGCATCTGATAACGCCAATCGAAATTTGCTTGATTTTTTACAACTTTTTAGTAAAGTTTTATAGCTTTATAGATTTTTTTAACTATGTTTTTTTTTCTTGGTATTAAGCGATATAATGGTAAGATGTATAAAATAATAAGCGGAATGATTTTTAGTTCTTTACTAATTAAAATAATAATAAAAAAACAAAGTAAAAAAATCAAACAGGAATTTGTTTATAAAAATAATGAGAAAAAACGGAAAGGAACTAATTTTTGATTGCGATTTCGCTTGGGGCAGAAAAAACTTCTTTTTATATATTCCTTCTTTTTTTTTTTTTGTCAAAAACAGCTCTATTAAGTTGGCTTTAAATATATGTATATTAAAATAAACTCATTTTGATTTTCAAAAACAGTCCTAGTAAGTTAGCTTTAAATGAATGTATAATAAAGTAAAAGAAAATACAAATATACAATCCTAAATTCTTTTAAATGAATGAACAAACGTTAAAAAACGATCAAGTGAATTATTGATTAGATTTATTTGCCGTTCCAACCGCAACACTAATGATCAGCTTTAGTCTATTTTTGCATCGCTATAGAGAGTAGTGTCGAATATAATCCCTGATAAACCCAGTAAACTCCGGATAATTTGAGTAACTATGTTTTACTTTTACGACTATTTAAATCTGTGCTTTAATTAAGGATTCGGTATTATTTTGTTTTATTGATAAAGTATGCTTTTAAATAGAGTAAAATATAGTTTCTATGTATATTTTCAACTATATAAAATGTAATAAATGGAAGCTTAAAAAATTTAAAGGATTATGAATATAATTAGATACATATAATAATTTCAATTATTAAAGCTAAAAATATACGGTCGGTATATTCACTTGCTGATATTTATTGTCATAATTCATTGTTGTGTATAAATTACAACAACGAAACAGTTTTTAAAAAAAAAGTTACACTGCCCCCAGTAAGCTAAATACTCCATGTGATTATTTTATGAAATAAAATATTTGTATACTTAAAGTTATAAAAAGACGGGCCAATATAATTTCAAATAATTGTTAGGAAAAGAATTATGGATTTGGTACAAAATTTTTACATTTTTTTTTTGTGTTGTAACAATTTATTTGAATAAAATTATTACTGCTGATATAAATGAACCAACACAGATGATTTGGTGAATAATTTAAGTTGGTTATAGGCTTTTTTTAAATTTTTACTTTAGTAATTTGTGTATATTTCGTAAGTGCGTTTCTAATCCAATTAAAAACATATCCTGGATTAAAAGATTGAGAGCATAGATTGAATTGTTTAAATCGTAAGTAATGATATTATATATATTAGAAATTAGAAACTAAATGGCTATTAAATTACGTTCTCTTGCAGAGAGTTCCTATTTATATTCAGCGAACACCCAAAAATCACTCAATCCTCAAACTAACCTGACTAAAATGCTGCTGAAAATATTAGCTACTCTTCCGTTATTATTAATCATCTGGAGATACGAGTTTTTACCTTCATACCGAATAATTTTGCAGTACTTCAGCTTAATGCATACATCCATGTATATTTCAGTGATATTTATTATCGCAACAGTTGCCCTAAACAGACTATTAAAAAGGCAGATAGTCCTTCTTGCAACACCTTCATATAAAATGGTACTTTTTATATCCCTACCTTTATAGCTTTCATAGCTCTAATTGTTTTTAAGATAATGTATACATATAAGCGATTGACTGAAAAAAAGTTTTTTTTGTTTTTGAATTTTTGGGTTCATATAAACAGAAAGAGTATCCTAGAAATATAAAATTCGTCGATAAGCCTGTTAACCAAAACCGATACTCGTCTACAACAATTAAAAGGGTATGAATTTACACTATCTCCTTGCTAGAATTTGGTACTACTTTACATTCTTATCTTGTGTAATAATTTTTCAACGAAAATTTAGAAAGGCGAAGTATTCAAGTACGAACCGTTATCTAAAAACTATGTTTTTCAAGGAGATTTGCTCCAAGAATACTCTTGCTATTCTGAAGAAATACTTAGTGCAACAAAAGGCCGTGAATCTGTAACGCTTTATATAGTTATTGCTGTTTAAAAACCCATTGAATTTTTAAATTTACTATTTTCAAAATAATTAATTTTCTTTCTAGATTGCAAACAGCGCTCTAATGAAGTTATTTTTTCCTAGGAATTTTTTAAGAGTAAATAATAAAATGATTTGGATATTTTCAAATATCTGGTCTGCGAAAATAGTCGAAGAAGAATATTCTGAATTTCCAAAACTAATCAACAAATACGTTTCTAAATACTGCGAAACAAGCTTAGATGGTATAATAATTTCGCTAGTACTTCAAAATGAATATAAAAAAATCGTGAATTACAACATTAACTGATTCTATACTAAATCAAGTATTTTAATAAATAGGAGTTTTTAAAGTGGAAAATGTCAACGAATTTTTTGTCTATATTAATACTAAAATCGGTAATTACTCTCAATCATCTATATTTTATATATTTTATTTGCTTATCCTGTTTTACCATTTATTTCTAGCCTTGCCCAGAGTGTTTGGACCAGTAAGAATTTTTCATTGTTTAACCTTAAAAAACTTCGATATACTTTCAATTATTAATTAGGGGGAGAGATTACGATTTCTAAATCATTTGTCTAAAGCTATTTGTTCAATTTATATTTACGCATCAATTAAATCTCACTGTTAATATTACTAACTCGCTCGTTAGAACTCAAAAAAAGATAAAAAGTTTAAACAGGCAGTTGAAAACTATATGAACAGCGGACTTGATAAGATAAACTACTTTGGGCTGTCTAACATCTTTAAGTAAGCTAACTCGACAGCCAGAATTATACACTCGAACTTTTTCTTAGAATATATAATCAATTTTTTAATTCCGTATATATCTTATAGGAATTTGTTCCAACTACCGAAAATTATAAAATTTTACTCCAGCGTGAAATATGTTGAAAATTTTGTTAATCGAGAAGGGAAAAAAAGATCTGAAGGTAAATCTCGATCCTATGTAAGTTATCTGCCATTAATTATCTAACTTTTTCAACTTATATTTACTATTAAAAAGTGGATCCAGAGAACTATATTTTGTATTTGAATTCAAGATTAATAGTGTTTTTCTATTTAGGATGGGATCCAAGCAGTATTAGATTATCCAGAATATTTAACAAGTAGTAATTTTCGAAATCTGACTTATGGATACTTATCGGCCTTTCGTGTATATTCTCTCATAAGCTCTTCAAGGCTATCAAATGTTTTAGTGGATATCTCGGCCAGATCTCCAGTGTATGAAAAGCTTTTTAAAGAGCAAACTGACATTATTAGAAGATTTGGCAGCGCTATAAACAGTGAAATTCTGGATAAAATGGAATATTTGGATTCTGTGATACTAGAGTCTATTCGACTATCATCTCCAGCGAGTAATTAATATCCTATTATTTTAATATTTCCTCAAAAATGCTTTCGAACTACTTTTTAAGTTTCAAGATTGTTATAATCATAAGTTTTATAACACGAACAGGAAAAAAGTATATTTAATATTGATGCTCTTTATTAGGCTATATGCATAGAGGAGTTATGCGAGATATAACGTTATCTAACGGCTTTTCTCTTGATAAGGGGTCGACAATTTCATTTGATGGATTTTCATACTCACGAAATTATAAAGGAAATGGGAAGCTGCCTAGTGTATTTGATCCTGAACGTTATTTTTTAAAGAAGCAGAAGCTTTCGGTACGTATATTACTATATGTATATTTAATATTATCAATTTAAAATTTAAAATTTAAAATTTTTGTTTTTATAATTTATTTTAGGATATAAACCATTTGCCACCGATTTGGGGGATACCGACGTAAGAATTTTTTTTTTTTTTCAAACTCTTTAGATGTATTAATTATTTTAGTGGAGAAGTAAGCTTATTTTCTTCTTTTTTTTTATTTTTTTTTAAAATAATTTATGTAGACGGATATGTCCTGCGGTTAAACTTGCATCTTACCAGATGAAACTGATTATTTCGATAATTATTCGCGAGTATAAAGTGACGAGCGATATAAATACGCGGTGGACAAAGCATGATGGTTATGAGCAACTGACTACAGTCTACCCACGAAACATGAAGCTTTATTTGATAAAAAAAAATTAATGACATTCTGAACAATGACTAGTTGATTTTATTTTTAGAACCAGATTTTACCGTCAATGTTACTTATTAGCATTTCTGGAGTAGATTCTTATTGTAAAACTTGTACTTTATTAAACTTGATATAATTCTTCCTCCAGTTTAACCATACTATTTAAAACAATTTAAAACAATTTAAAAAAATTTAATGGGAAGCTTATTAATCTAATAAATTTTTGTGTGGGTTAACGATTTACGGTGTTTAACCCTTTCCGATGCCAACACTCTTTGACTATTTATAAATCATAATTGGATAAGCCATATTATATTTAATTTTTATTGGATAATTGTAATTAACTAGCCAATACTTTGTTGTTATGTTGTATTAATTTATCATATTGTCGTTTGTTTGGATAATTTTGCTAGTTCAAAAAAAGCCAACCGCCCGTGAAAGGGTTAATATTCTCATGCATAAGAGTATTGTACTTGATGAGATTATGAGGCGAATGTATATATATAGATTTTTTAGTTGAAACTATGAGCGAATGCTTAAATTAGGGATTTGATTAATAACATTGTACGTGCAATTTGAAAGACGCTCTTTGTGAATGTTGAGATAAATGTAGAGGTTGGTAACTAGTTTAATTTTTTATAGTTATAGTTATTTTTTGAGAAGGTTGATAAATTTTGCAAAGAATTTCAAGAAGAGTATTAGTGGATAATGAAAATCAGCTTAATGAAGGAAGTGATATTATTGGAGCTTATTAGTGCTGGACAGAGCCGTGAATGTTACAAAAATTGTTTAATTTTATTGCAATCTTTAAGATATAAAATGAGATAGTTGTATTGCTATTGGAAATTTAGAGAGCGATGTTCGAAATAGGCATTTGATAGATTTTTGCAGTTTCATAATATTAGTAATAGCCAATTTGAGTAGTGGGTTCAGGAGAAATGTTTTAGAGGGTAAGGTCTCCCTATCAACTTCTAAAACGGGATCTGGTGAATCTCTATTTTTTATTTATTTATTTCTTTTGCCGGTTAGAGCTGATCTTTTTTTTTTTTTTTGAAATTTATTGAAAAGGTTAGAGCTGATCAGATAAGAAAACTCATTCGAAGTTTCCGCTCCTTAAAAAAGCTCCGATATTTAGTTTAGTGGGCAGCGATTGGGCTGAGAGGATAGTAATTATCTAAATAGCTTTCCGGGAAACAAGATGGAAAGATACAATCATGACCTGGACCTTCAATATTATTTGCTGAAATTTTTATTGTGCGTGGAGGATACGTATCAGCAGCCAATAATTCTTTGATTTTTTTTTTTAAAAATGATTTTATTAGAGCAAAAGTCGCTATTTTGCCCTTAATTCGCATTTACACCTAATTGACGATGCAGTTTTAAAAATTTGGCAGTTTCGTCGTTGTTCAGATTTGGCGCAAAACCCAGTTACATTCGAATCTGGGAAATAATTCCAGCTGAAACTGGAAGATAATTCATTTGGCCAATGATGTTATATAATCATAATTATTAGCAAATAGAGTTAGAGCCAGATATTTTAACTAGCTAATAGAGACCGAGATAGATATGTATTAGCAAATAGAGTAGATTCAGTCTAAAAGTGAAACAGATTTAGCGTATCAGTAATGGCGACTATTGGTGTGGAATTGAATTCTGGAAGTAAGTGGAGCGATAACAGATGAAGTAACACCTAAAACATGCATATTACTAGCTAATAATAAAAGACATTAGTAATCTATGATAAATGGACTTGTAGGTTTGCTCTTCGTCGATTTATTGCTTCAATTGTGACAAGCTTTCAGAAATGGCCAAAAAACAGCTTTGAAAATTTCAGGTCATTAAAATGGCCCAAGTCGCTACTGTTTGACACTAAAGTTTCCATAAAAGGTTAAAAAAGCTGCATATCTGCCGAATAAGGCAGATGCAATCGCTTTTGGGTACAAACGGTGCTGGCTAATTATTGGTTGAAAGCTAGGGCTGATGCGTCTAAATCAGTAAAATCCGTACAGTAAAATACGCCTATTAATAATATTAGCTGCCAATAATGTTCCAATACATGAATAGCTAATTGCGCCGATAATGTCAAAATATAAAAAAGGGCAAGAGAAACAGATAAAGTTAGGCTCTAAAAATGAAAATGTAACCAAATTCCACAGCGAAATATTCATTTTTGTTTTCTCCCTTATTTTATACCAATCTGGCTTATATAACAGTCAATTAAAGAATGCTATAAATATCAGCACTATCCCTTATACCTAAATAGCCACCTTTTTTCTGGTAAATAAATCTCAATACCCCCTTCTCCCAGATCCTTTACTGTTTCTTGGGCGTTTGCTAGGGCTATTAGCTATTTCGCTACTGTGATATTTTAATAGCTCGCATACATATAGATTTATTTATCTTAAATATCAACATCCCCCCCCCCGCTTCCTTCTTTTCACTTTTTCTCAAGAATTCTGTTCATAACGATTAGATAGCTACATTATAATCTCTATTCACTACATTGATCTTGATACTACGTTTCAACCCCCCTTTAATCTAATTACATCAATATTTCAATTCTGTATCCTTATATAATTCAATAAAGAATCCATATCTTCCTTTATTAGTGCTATTAATCAAACTGCTTTTAATTATTGAATAATAAACATTAAAAATGGACATCACCGATATGAACAAGTTCCCATTGTCGCGCCTAAACAGCAACTTGACTATATTTTCTGATTCTGTATCTGAAACCGTAACTTTCACCCGTCCTATCTCGCTAAGCAGGGCTTCTATAAACTCTCTTCCTCTTGACCCACCTAGCCGCCCTTGGTGCGACTACCCAAACAGGGTCTTTACTCTACTCAAAAAAAAACAACTCGAAATTAGAAATATCCTCCCCCCATTACCCCCAATATCTTTTAGCTTACAAAATGTATCATTCAATATCCCTACACCCTTTTCAAAAAATACCCCCAAGCTCCCTGAATCTCCCCAAATCCATATCCAAAACACTACTGATCCTTCGAATCAAGATTTTTATATTATTCCCTCAGAAAATATACTTAATTCTGAAATTGAAATTATCAATAGCTTTGAAAATTCCTCAAATATCGAAAAAAATATAGATTTCCCTAACTCTACCACAAAAAACGACACCAGAAACAACATCAACCCCTCTAACTCAATAAAAGAACACGACACAATAAGCATATCATCAAACACTACAAACGTTAGTTCTGAAAAACTTCCTGAAAAAAATACTCTTGAACCCCACCTTCCTCCACTTCCTCAAAAATTCACCACCGTCAACTATACTCAAGTCCCTGACTGGGCCGTTGAACCTTTCATATTCTCCGGATATAGACCTATCCACCCCAGCTACAAATCCTGCCTCAACTCAGTCTTTAAAATCCACAACGAAACTGGAAACATATGGTCTCACTTAATTGGAGCCCTCTTCATCGTATCCTTGTTTTTTGTCACCTCTTTCTACACTATCCCTCACCTAGAAAAATTTGGTAATGTCGATTTCGGCTCTCGTGTCTTCATCTACGTTTATCTAACTTCCGCTCTTTTCTGTCTGCTCGCTTCATCCTTATTTCATACTTTTATTTGTCACTCTGATCAGGTAAAATGTTTTTTTTTAATCTTTATATCTATATACATACCTATAGAAAAAAAAAATTCATAAGCATATGTCTTTGACCCATGGAAAAGCGTTATATGCTCACTAACTTTTCAATTTAGAATTTTACATACATCGCCTTTTTTTCATAATATACCATTTGCAAATCAAGATTAAATATCCTCCACCATGCCCAATCTTTATAATTTAACTCTCAATCACTTACGAATTATAAAATATTATACCAAATTGATAATTATTTAATGAATTGTTAATTCATGAAAGTTCAACAATTTTCTTACTTATCCTATGACACAATAAATTGCCATTAATTCTAACGCTTTTTCCTTTTTATTTTCCTGAAATTAGATAAACAAAAAGTATATAAAATGCGACTTTATTGGAATCCTTATTCTAATCATGTAACAATCTCTTCTCTTTACATCAATAAAATTACATATACATTTTATGTTCTTTCGAATAATTAAACTAATTTTTTTATTATATAATCAGAGGTTCTTTTATTCCAACGTTCTATTATGGTAAATATTTTATACTATATAAATATATTCTACTCTATCCTTTTATTATCTTTTTTTTATAATCAAACATTATTTAATTAAACCTATCTCTTTAAATTTTTTATTACAAATTCTATAGGTTTCAAAAAATACAATAAAGAGCTTTATGGGTTCATGGCAATGATCGGTGTTCTAGGAACTATTGGGGTAGCTTTTTTCTTCATTTCTTCATTTCTTCATTTCTTCATTTCTTCATTTCTTTTAAATCTTTACACATTTTAAATCTTTATTTAAATGTAACTTTTGTAACTTTTTCTGATTTTTAATTTTTAGTTATTGATAATTTTCTTCACGAAAATCCATAGCAGCTCACTAAGGTGGCTTAGACCTACTATTTTTGTTGTTATATCCTTCTCTAGCTTAGCTCCGATCTCATACACTATAGCAAAACACGGAGTAATATTTAATTTCCATTTTTTAACCCATTTGTTAAACCAATATTCTTACTTATTCTTTTTTTTATTATCCTTTAGTATCATGTTGCAAACTTGATTTTTTCATTAAACTATTTTTATGGAATGGCATTTATGTATTTATCTGGCACCGCAATTTATGCATTAAGGGTCCCAGAGAGGTGGTGTGCTGGAAAACTCGATTTGCTGGTAACTATCTCAAAAATTTATATATTAAGTACTAATTTATAATAAATTAAATCTAAAATATTTTATATGTATTCATTATTTTCCTTAAATAGGGCCACTCCCACCAAATATTCCACGTATTTGTTGTTATTGCTATCATATTCCACTATGTTGGAATTGTTAATGCCTTGAAGTACCTGCTAATTACCAGCGATTCCAACTAAAATTTAGAAGTTGAATCGGATTTATTTATCTTTTGAAATGGCAATTAACCCTTTTTTTGTAAATTATTTACTATTTATTATTTAATTCTTTTTCTAATTCATTCACGCCCCTTTCTTAAACCATTTTTGTTATAATCGAATTTATTTTTTTACTCTTCGCTTGACTAGTCTAAACTTTCTTCAAGAAAATACCAAATTTTATTAGTGCTTCTTTTGCAACTCCACTATTGGTTTAATTTTTGTTTTATTTTTATTTTTTTTCCGCTGTTCCTTCTCGTATTTTTTATAGCGCCTTTGATTTTTGCTTTTTACTATTCAATTTTATTGATATGTTTTAGTGTGTATTTCACAGGTATCGATTTTATATTATATCACCACCCATAATATATGAGATTCTTATGGCGAGAGGAATTTTTTCCCTGTAATTTTACTTATTAATAATGATTAGGTGCTATTATTGGCCAAACTGTATAATCCATTTGATAATATATTTTTATTTTTTATAATAAACGAGTATAAAATTTGAATCAAAGGAAAATTTTAATAGAAAATATTGCGCTCTCCAAAAGAATCTCCCATATTATAAACATCCCGGTATTTTAGATCTATAACTGACTATTAGCGCACACAGTATTATGGTTTTATGTTGTGCATAGTTATATCTTTTAAAGTATTATGGTGATATAAGCCTCATTAACAGTGCCCAAGTCAAGAGGTAAAAATGAAAACTCCATCTAACTAGCTTACATAAAGCATTAAAAAAAAAATACAGGCTCTTATTAATCTATTTCTTCAAGGTTATCAAATATCCCCTTTTAAATGATTCACTAAATGAAAAAAAAAAAGGTATTGAAACTATTTGCATATTTCATATACGAGATGCTCGCTCGTTTTATATATTTTTTATAGGGGGTTATATTTGCTAATAACCACACGTAATTATTATTGGCTGAGCCTGTCAGCTAACTTGAAAGCTTTTCTATTAGAATTTAAAACTCATTAATTACTGAGGAACTTGTAAATATTTATAAAAATAAAAAAATTAGATTCCATTACATCATTACATTACGTTATGAAAGTTTGAACTATTTTATTTTAAACGATAAGCGTATAAAACCAATAAATTTTCTTTTGGTAAATTGTGTATATTTTAGTAAAAAAAAAATAAAAAAATAAGATGGTTATAAATTGGCTACGTATCAATTTTATTTTTATTACCAAAATGAGAAGAAAAATAAGCGACGCTGAAACAATTGGATTTATAATAAGCCACAACTAAAATTGTAAAGGTTTAATAAAATACAGAAATAAAATTGTAATGAAATGTAAAATTGCAGTTCCAGCTTGTAAATTTCCTCTTTAAAAAAAAAAAACTCTCCCAATAAAACTATTTGAACGAAACAATTCATTATTAAGCCGATTCATAAAAAAATAGTAAATGCGTAGAACGCATTTGAAATAAATAAAAACTGGGAAAAAAAAAATAAAAGTCAAGCCTCATACGCTTTATATTTAAAAAATAATCGTATTGTGTTTTTGAATTAATAATAATAGTTATACAGTCTAATAAAAAAAAAAAGCAATTGTTCCAGAATTCTACTATTTTTTATTTTTATCAACCAGGATTCCAGAAAGGAAAAAAAAAAAAATTCAAGTTCGCTTAGGATCCAGAAAGATTTAAATGCGATCATAATTCCTATTTATCATTTTTTTTATTCCATCATTTTTTTTTTTTTTTGAAATTTAAAATTCATCTTTAATCTTTATTTTAGACGTAATAGTATACTAACACTTAATTTCTTTTGAGTATATAACTAATATATGTGTATGTATTGTAAACGGCGATTAACAACAGAAAATACCAACAATTCAAAAAAGGTAAGAAAGAATAAAATTTCAAAAATCGTATGATACTTGCACACGCTCCGCATTCGCACTCACTATAAAAAAATAAAGTTAACTCGCGCAGAAAATAGATAGATTGATTGATTATGGAAGAGTCACAATGTCTGTTATCGCATATGGATACAGCAATGAACGATGTCCTGTTTAAAAGAAAATCAAGGCGGTTCGAATCAGTTGAAAAGGCGCGCGAGAAACTCGCGAATGAAACTGGGAACAGTATGACGTTCAAGATACTGAGAAAGCAGCCCAGCAGCTTGATAGGCGGCGGGAAAAGCCAAACGAGGGGACTACTGCTCGTTAAAATCCCGCAGCATTTAGACTACTTTGAGCTCGATGGGTGCGGCGATAGTGGCGGTAACAAGAATAAAGGATTTCTAATCGACATCATGAAGGCTACATCGATCAATATCAAGACTAAGCTGCAAAGATTCGGTTCGCAAATTAAAAAAAAATAAACTATGCGAATTAGTGAGATAGTTATATAGTATTATTTCCATCAGAGTAAGAGTTTATCCGAAAATTAAGCGAAGGTGTATTTCATATGAGAAATACCTGTAGTATTGTAAATATTTGTTTTTTTTTATATATTTTATTTATACTTTTTATTTATCCAACTTGCTTTATTCTGCTTGATAAATGCGGGTTTAGAAGGGGAAAAAATATCCTAGACCACTCGGTAATGAATGTTATCGATGGATAAAATTATTTTTTGGTTTGTATTCTATTCATTAAAAAATAAACTGATTAATTAATAATATAATTTTTTTTGCTTTAATATTTTTCCTTTTTACACCCTCCACCTATACTTAAATCACAATATTTTTTTGTAAACTTTGAAAAAAGCGTTTACATAACGAAAAAGTAGTAATTTAAATAAGTCTTGTGATGAAAAATAATGTTTAGATTAATATAATTAATCCAAGCATTTTTTCAATGCCTTAATCAAGTTGGCTATTTCTACGATCGCATAAACTGATTATTAAGTGCGAGATTCTGAATGATGAAAGAGCTTTGCTGTAGCTTTAAATTATTTGTTATTATTATTATTATTATTATTATTATTATTATTATTATTATTATTATTATTATTATTATTATTATTATTATTATTATTATTATTATTATTATTATTATTATTATTATTATTATTATTATTATTATTATTATTATTATTATTATTATTATTA
>LSSN01001137.1:0-24813 GCA_001970855.1 Smittium culicis | reverse complement strand
AATACAGTTAGTTGGAGTTCTTCTATATAAGCTCGCGCTTTGCTCAGCTTAAGCCTTTGAGAGGTCGAGAGATGCGATTCTTTATCGTCAGCGCTATTTTCTTGAAAATAATCTTGAAGATTTTCTTCATCTTGATCTTTATTTACATTGCTAGTATCTTTTAGTGTTGAGGAGGTGTCGATCGATTGAATATTAGTACCATTTTGATTCAAAGAATCAATCGAGCTGTTAATTAGATTTTGAATTTGACTATCGCTCATTATAGCAAATAAAATAATAATAATTTGTGAATCTATATAATTGATCAGTTCTGAAAATTAAGATGCTTTATAAAACTTACAAATGAAACAATTAATGCTACAATTTCTGTAATTCTCCACCTTGTTGGAAAATATATCATGGAAGAGCGTAGGCTTAAGTCCTTTGCTATTGGTAGATCCTATTGTTGAGTTTTATTTTATGCCAATAATCAGTCCATATTTTTTATGCTCATTCAGCGAAAACTACAGTGAAGTGTAACTATTGGCTGAATATGCTAAAACTCAGTAGCTTATATTTTCTCGATTTTAATTTAATGATACAATTAAATAGCTAAAGAAATTCAGTACACAAAATAATGGTATAAATTAATGTTACCAGTGAAACCAAATTAAAGATTTTTTATTACCTATATCTCGGATAGTGTTTAAAAAACAAAAGAATATTCTAACTGTAAAAACCCATTCACATTAAATACAGATTTAGAAAAAATATTTTGTCGCAGTAGCTAAAAGCTAATTATCAATAGCCCAATAGCTAGATTTGTGATAAGAGATATACTAAAAAATATTCCTTACTAGAAATCGATAGCTTCGATGGTTGTTTAGCCACGAAAATGGTGAGTGGATTTTCTTCATCACTTAAAAGCTCGGTCCAGCTTATTAGCAAAACATAGCTTGAAACTGTTAAATGCAAGTATATATAAACATTATAAGGGGCTATAAGTAAATATTTTAGTTGCCCCGTTTTGCCCCCGTGTAAAGCTTGCAGATCTTATAAATTATTAGATTTAATATGGCTCAGTAATTATTTTTACTCAAACCCGGATTTTTAATATACACACAGTTTTGATCTAAACAATACTCAAAACAGTTTTGTAATAAATAGATTGGCGTTCGGTGCTCATAAGTCGATTTTTGCATGTTGAAAAGTTTATTATACTCTTAGAACAATTTTTTTCATTTATTCACTCTTGTAATCATGTTTTCTCCTGTACGTAAAGTTAATCTATCCCTGGTATTCAACTCGTTTTCTAGCAAACAACCAGTCACAAATACTATTATATTTAGACTAAACTCAAACTCTAGAGCTTATACAAGTGTTCCCACAACTAGCTCAAAAGGTCCACTGGATGGAATTCGTATACTTGATTTATCACGTGTCTTAGGTAAGAGTATCAAACATATTTCTGTAACTTATACTACACCAATGTAAATACCACTTGACTTTATTTTTTCTTTTTCTTAGCTGGTCCATACTGTTCAATGCTTCTGGGCGATTTAGGGTAAAATTTTTTTTATTTCTTTAGTTACTTGGTTATTTAAATAATAGCTTAATCTTTATGCAATTTTCCATAATGAAACTAAAATATACTATTGAATTTTATATATACAATCAAAAAACTGCTCTTTATCGATTTTATACTATTTTAACAATATAATAAAACTACTATTTAATTAATTTTTTCACCTGTAGAGCCGAAGTAATAAAAATTGAACATCCCGAACGAGGTGATGATACTCGATCCTGGGGACCGCCCTTTGCTCCATATACCAAAGAATCGAAATATACTCCGAATAAACTCAATAAATTGAAAACTACAACTTTTCCAGGTGAAAGTGCATACTTTCTTTGTGCAAACAGAAACAAGAAATCAGTAGCAATCAACATCAAAGAGCCCAAAGGCCAGGATATAGTTAAGCAGTTAGCAAAAAAATGCGATATCTTGATCGAGAATTACGTCCCCGGTAAGCTCGATGAGTTCGGGCTTGGCTACAATCAGATTAAAGAAGTCAATGATAAGCTTATATATGCTTCAATTACAGGTAAAACTTCTCATTCTTTATCTATCCATTTATCTGAATGTGCGAAGTGTTTTTTAACTTATTTTTCTTATACAGGCTATGGGCACACTGGTCCTTATTCGAAGAACCCAGGGTATGACGTTATGATTGAAGCTGAGGCTGGTCTCATGCACATCACTGGCGAAAGAACATCAAACCCTGTTAAAGTCGGAGTTGCGATAACCGGTATGCTTAAACGTTACACTTTGCTATAATTCCGTCCATTCCATGATTTTAAAATTTAAACTTTCTTATCTCTCGAATTTATCACATATTAAAAAAAAAATTATTTAGATGTTGTAACTGGTTTATATGCCCATGGCGCAATAATGGCTGCATTAATTAGCCGCTCCAAAACAAATGTTGGGCAGCATTTAGATATTAACCTTCTCGGCTCCCAGCTTTCTGCGCTCGTTAACATTGGATCAAATTATTTGATTGGCAATACTGAAGCTTCTAGATGGGGTTCTGAGCACCCATCTATTGTCCCATACAGAAACTACCAGACAAAAACCGATCCAATATGCATTGGCGGTGGTAATGACTCGCAGTTCAAATCATTAATCAAATCACTCGACTTAAC
The DNA here is from genome assembly GCA_001970855.1 of Smittium culicis. Classification (NCBI taxonomy): domain Eukaryota; kingdom Fungi; phylum Kickxellomycota; class Harpellomycetes; order Harpellales; family Legeriomycetaceae; genus Smittium; species Smittium culicis. The sequence goes on along the minus strand of LSSN01001137.1, from coordinate 22,128 downwards.
TGAAATTCTTTCAAGCGCTGATGAATTCTCATCTAACTCGCTACGAGTAAAAAATCGTGCAAAAGTCGACTCGATAATTCAAACAAAATTAAACACTATGACCCGAGACGAAGTTATCAAAGCTCTAGAAAACAAAGGAGTTCCACATGCTCCAATAAACAATATGCAACAAACTTTTGAACATCCACAAGTCCTTGCCAGAAATTTGGTCGCCAACATTAACCACAAGTACGTTGGCAATATAAAAATTGTCCAACCCGCTGTTACATATTCAAATTCTCCTGCTACTATTAGACTACCTCCCCCTATGCTTGGTCAGCACACCGAATCTGTCCTCAAAGGAATTCTAAATTACTCAAAAGAATCTGTTGATAATTTGTGCTCTGAGGGTGTTATTTCGACTTTTGAATAATAAAAACTGCAGAGTTTATTGCCATTATTAACTATTAGTATTAGTTTTTATTTAGAAACGTCTATTTTATTTGCTCTTAATTGATAATTTATTAATCGAATAAAGAATCTCTCCGAATTATTATAATTAAATCGCTGGAACTAAATTGATTTCTATTTAATTTTCATTGTTCACTTACCAAAGTGCGTAATTTATTTTAAATAAAATTAGCACTTAAATTTGCCAATACAATATCCAAACATACTACTCATCTCTCATAACTTTTTTTCGCCTCGCACTTCTGTGGTAAAATTTAATCTCTATCTTTATTACTTCCCATGCAGTATCTAATCATAAAAATAAGGTATTTTTTCGTTTCGATACAATTTTTTTATAATAATAACTTGTATATTTATAACAGGCTTAGATAGTTACTAATATCTAATTCCTAGTTTAAATTTAAAAATTAATCATTTCGGTATACTTTGGTTTACAGGTTTTAGCTCAGTATGTTTGTAAGAATAAAAATTAAATGGCAAAAACCTCTCAAAAACGTATCGATTTTTTAAAAATTATAAATCGTCTTGTCCCTTTGTTGATTATTCCAATCAAAGTTATAAATATAAAAAAGATTGCTTATAAAAAAATAACATTATAAGCTTCAAGAGGATTTTACAAGTTTAAAACCATCAATTAATATTATTTAAGGCTAATATATAAAAGTAATTTTACTTTCAGTAGATTTCTGCGATTTTTAAAAAGAAAGGATGTTTATTAACTGGTCTAATAGTGTATAAAAAACATTTTGTAATTTTACAGATATCCACAGCGGATAATCTTTTTCTTATTCTTCTTCCTCTTTATATTATTCTGTACATCTAATATAGTCCCTGAAACCAATTTATATGTTTATATTATCGAATTATTTTTTATCAAATATGTTTACAATGGATACTATCATTTATACATTATTTAACTTATCAACTCCGCATTTGTATACATTTAATGAAAAGTAATATTTAAAATTTTTTTAATTATCTAATGAGCCTCCGCATTTTAGAGGTAGATATTAAAATATCGAATAACTATGAATTGGGATCAAAAAAATAGCTTAGTTAACTATTAAGAGTTTTACATCGTTTATTTCTCAACACGTAAAAAATTATTTAAATTTGAGGAAATAAACTTTTCAAACTAAAGAAAAAGCTACCTATTTTTCAACTATGAATTTTTGTAAATGAATTCAAAATTTAACCGAAATAATTTATCCTGAAAAGGTTACGATTTTTCACTTATACAAGTGAAGCTAAAAAAAAAAAAGCTCGTAATGAAAAACAAACGCCTAAAATAAATTAGAAATCTATTACACGAATATTACTAGAAAAAATAGAACTTTTGATATAAAGCACAAACTTAATAAATTAAGAAACTTTCATATGTCAAAAGAAAATCGATTCAGACGAGAACTATCTTTAGAAGAATCAGAAAATAGAATCAATGGTATTGCTGAGGCTTCACTGTGGCAGAAGTTTACATTTGGTTGGAATACTAACTTAATTTGGAACTATGGACGCTACGAAGATAAAATAAAATCTGAAATTCTTCCAAAGTTAACAGCGAAAGATGATTCTGGGAATATCTCGTATCAAATGGAAAGAGAGTGGGGAAAACAGATAAGTAAAGGTAACACACCTTCTCTTTGGAAGGTTTTTTCTGTTGTTTTCAGGCGAGATTTTATATTGATTGGAATTTTCGGAGTTTTGTCTTCACTGTTAAAGATATTGGTCGCTGGAATTCTTGGGATCTTTATCAAAGCGCTCAGTAATTCTGAGGTATCTACAAAAGAGTGCCTTTTACTTGCGCTTCTTCTCAGCTTTATAAATTTATGCGCTAGTGTTGTAAGACACCACTCTTTATTTCCTTCATTCAGGCTTGGTCTAAGAGCTAGGGTCGGACTTATTACTTTGATGTTTAGAAAATCACTAGCTATATCGACATCATCGATGGTATCATCTGGAGAGGCAATTAATATCATCTCTAATGACGTACAACCATTTGAAAATGGCTTGCCTTACATATTCAACATAATTCTCGGCCCATTAGAGATTCTTTTTGCAATTGTATTCCTGTGGATAAATATAGGAATATCGAGCTTTGTTGCTATTGGAATTTACTTTTTTCTAGGGATTTTACAAAGCGCAATGTCTGTGCTATTCAGAAAATTCAGAGAGGTCACTGTCTCTCATAGAGATAGTCGCATTAAGCTGCTATCCGATATTCTCACGGGAATAGAAATAGTAAAGTTAAACTCTTGGGAAATTCCGCTGCTTGATAAAGTTTTTAACCTGCGCAAACTAGAAAACAGATCTTTAAAAAATTCGGTAACCTTAAAGGGAATTAACATGTACCTATTCAGAGCATCATCCCAAGTTGTATATTTTTTTACATTCACCACTTTGTGGTTATTAACAGTTAGGAATTTAGGCAACAATGTAGGAAATTCTGGAACCTTTGCACCCGAAAATATATTTCCTTGCGTGACTATTTTTAGTGCAATCAGCCTAACTATGAGCCTAATCGTCCCTAAAGCATTAGAATCATATGGTGAGATTAAAGTTAGCATTGAAAGGATCGAAAACTTACTGAAATTGCCTGAATTTGTTCTAATAGACTATAAAAAACAAGACGAAAACATCGAACGGAAAATTAAAAGTACCAGAAAAAATAAAATTGAAAATAAAGTTGTATATTTTAATGATGCTAGCTTTTCTTGGAAGAGCCCAAATATTATGTCAAATGCAAGCTCTAATAGTAATAACAATAAGAAAAAAGCTCATGAAATAGGAAACAAAAAAGAATCTTTTATAAAAAAACGAAATACAAATACAGGGTCTCCTAATAGCCTTGACGTACTTATAAATAGCGATACACATGTAAACGATGAATCAAAAAAGGAAAGAACTACTCAAGTTATATTAAAAAATATTAATATCTCTGTTAAAAAAGGCGAACTTCTTGGTGTTGTTGGTCCAGTGGGATCTGGGAAATCTTCTTTATGCAATGCAATTCTTGGAGAAATGTATAAAATCAGCGGCGAATTTGGAGTTCAATTAACGCGAAAAAATGAGTCAGAAACATCCGAAAACTCATCGACTGAAGGTTCTATTAAAGATAATCAATCACTAGTGGCCTACTCTTCCCAATCCCCTTGGATATTTGGAGGATCTATACGAGATAACATCCTATTTGGAAATGTGTATGATGAAGAGTGGTTCAAAGCTGTTGTAGCTGCTTGCTCATTAGAGAGAGACTTACTATTATTTGAAAAAGGCGAATTTACTTTAATTGGTGAACGCGGAGTCACTTTAAGCGGTGGTCAAAGAGCTAGAATATCTTTAGCTCGTGCTGTCTATAGCAAAGCTGAGCTGTATATATTGGATGACCCGCTTTCTGCTGTTGATCCTAAAGTTGGTAAACATATTTTTGATAGCGTAATATGCGGTCATCTCAGAAATAAAACAGTCATACTAGTAACGCATCAGCTTCAATATGTCCATAAATGTGACAATATTGCAGTATTAGAAAATGGAAGCATTGTGGAGTATGGACCACCAAATAGTATTTCAAAACTAGGTGAATATAAAAATTCTCAAGTTCAAAATAAAACCCCGAAACTTGATAAAGAATACAATAAATCTGACATTTTAAAGAACATAAGCAAGCTAGAACTCAAAAAAGCTGAAAGTAGTAGTGAAAGTTCGGAAATTGAAGAAGTAAAGAGTGAAATTATTATTTATAATGAAAAAAACGATGGAATAATTCCTAGTGAAAAAATTTCGACAGAGGCTTTAGGTAATGAAAATATTTCTCGTATAAAAAACACTAGCGTAAAGATTGAAAACACAGAAAATAATAAGCCAAACAATAACGAAAACTATAAAATTGGAAATACCGAAAGTATGGAAAAAAATAGTACATCTTTAAAAACATACATCAAGTTCTTTAGATTTGGCTCATCATACTATTATATAGCTTTTTTGATAATTTTATATATCATATCTATAAGCGTACTAATATATTCAGACTATTATCTGTCAATGTGGTCCTCACTAAGTGAACCCGAAAAGTCTAACCCAAATAGAGTTTTGGTCTACTTTATTTTGGTTTTATGTGGAAATATTATTACCATTGCTCTTTATATACAATTATTTAGGGCATTTCTTTCATCCTCAAATAATCTGCTGTTAGCTATGCTTAAATCAGTTATTGGCTCGCCAATAACATTTTTCAATTCACAGCCTATTGGAAGAGTTCTAAACAGGTTTAGTAAAGATCAAAGTAATACTGACGAGCTTTTAGCACAAACATTTATAGATACACTAACAATTGCATTCCAGGCTATTGGAATACTGATAATTGCTTGCATATCAAATATTTACCTCTTGATTACAATTCCATTTATACTTGGTGCCTTTTGGTGGCTAAGGAGCGTTTATATAAAATCAAGTAGACAGATCAAAAGAATCGAAAGCGTTTCCAGAAGCCCCGTCTACTCCCTCTTATCAGAAACTTTGGATGGATTGGTAACAATAAGATCATACTCCTCTCAAGGTCAATTTCTAAGAAATTTTATTAGGTATCAAAATTCAAACAGTCGAGCTTTTTTCTGTTTCTTAGGAACTGGAAGATGGCTTGCTTATAGGCTAGATTTAGTAAGTGCTATCTTTGCAGCCATTTCGATTTTTTCAGCTGTTGCAGTTCGAAAAACAATCCAGCCTAGTTTTGCAGCACTTTCATTAAGCTATATCCTCTCGCTTGTAGGCATGGCTCAGTGGGGAATTCGCCAAAGTATAGAAACTGAATTAACATTCATTTCCGTTGAGAGAAACATGGCATATACTGAAATCCAGCCAGAAGAACCTAAAAGTATCAGCGAAGCTCAAGACACTGTTCAAAAATCATGGCCCGAACACGGCAACGTCGAAATCAACAATCTCAGCTTACTGTACCCATTCAGCAAATATCCGGTCTTGAAAAACATCTCCATGAGTATCAAGGCGTGCGAGAAAATCGGGATTGTTGGCAGAACAGGCGCCGGAAAATCGTCCCTGGTGTCTAGCATTTTCCGACTTGTAGAGCCATACCCAAGCGGCTGCATAACTGTCGACAACGTCAAATTATCCGATGTCAAGCTCAGCAGACTCCGCCCGTCTTTCAGCATGATCCCACAGCAGCCGTTCCTATTCGAGGGCAGCTTGCGGTTCAACCTGGACCCTTGGAGCGAATACTCAGACGAGCAGATTTGGAACGCGCTCGAAGCTGCGTCTCTCAAGAGCAAAATCTTGGATATGCCCGAAAAGCTCGAGTCGGCGGTTATAGAGAACGGGAAGAACTTCAGTGTTGGCGAGCGCCAGCTCATTTCGCTGTGCCGTGCGATCTTGCAGAATAAGCGGGTGATTGTTATGGACGAAGCAACGGCGAATGTGGATTTGGAAACCGACCAGAAGATCCAGAAATCGATCCATACGCACTTTAAGAACTCGACGGTCATCACGATTGCTCATAGACTCAACACGGTGATTGGGAATGGATATGATAAGATTGCAGTGCTTGATCATGGCGTTTTGATGGAATTTGGAACGGCCCACGAGCTTTTGTCGAATACTGAATCTCTGCTTTCGAAGATGGTTGCTAATACGGGGAAAAAGACCGAATCAAAGTTACGCAAGCTGGTAAATGGCAAAAATAAAAATACTGACACTGATTAACCCTTTCACGTCCAAATCTCTTTAAAAAAAATTGATTATTGATTCGTTCATGTTTTATAAACATATTAATTATTTACAGCTATTCAGACATATTCCAGTAAATGATCAAGTCACGAAATTGTAGTATTTTTATTAAATCTATTTTTTTATATTTGGTAGATCAAAAATATTCTACCGCGCGTGTAAGGGTTTACTCTTTCCAGAGCCTATATTCTTTAACTTTTTCAAAAGTAATAATTATATAAACCTATTTTATTTTTTTATACTGGACGCTTTGATGCTAATAGTTAATAAAATATTAAAATACGATATTGATTTATCAGCTTGCAATATGGTTGGTTAATTTTGGTAGTATAAAAAAAGCCTACTGCCACTGAAAGGGTTAAATAAGAAAATTTCTATACTAAAACAGTATTTCATTTTAAAATACCTGCACAAAAAAATTGCTATGTGTAAATTGATTAGAATCTTTATTTATAGTCAATATTTATTTTCACCTCTAAGAATTTATACAGTTAGTTTCGATATTTATTTTGATTAAACTAAATTTTTAATAGCTTTATTTGTCAAGGTATATTAATAACTCAATAAATCTTAATTTTAGAATCAAATTATTTATACATATCTTCAATTTATCTGCTATTCTTTAACTTTTATTTAAGCTTGTATTTCTATTAATAAATTTTTTTTAAAAAATTATACTTATGTCGTAAAAAATAATATCATTTATATTTATAACACTGAAGCCATTCGCTGGTTTCCGTCATTAATATATTAAATATCAATCTCTGTTTTTAAAAAGGATTGAAAAAACTAAATTCTTTAAGCTGTGTTTTTTTTATCTGAAGTTTAAAATTCATATTTTAATTATATTTTTATATTATTCATATCCTTTTACATCATAAATTACTATTTCAAGTTATAATGTTCTATATTATTTTATTTTAAATGAATACTCAAAAAAAATCAATTGGAAAAAAAAACAAAATCTTATTTGTTTTTCATTTAAAAATTTACATTAATTATTAATAATAAGAAATAGTTTTTTTTTGGTTCATTATTAGAATTATAATCATTCTACGAGGTTAGTTGTAAAAAAATATTTTTTGGCAGGCAAAATTATATGTAAAGATATTCAATTTTTGAAGATATATCGATAGATTTTTTTGATTAAAATAGGTCCTATCATTTTATTCCAATAAAAATTAAACTTTTTTTAGTAAACTTGATAAAAAGGTATTTTTTTTTAAATTTTTGTAATTTATTTATTGATTATTAAATTTAGTAGTACAATTGGGCAGAAAATTTTTAGATATTATTTGAAAAAAATATTTAAAGCTCCACTTTCAAAACCAATTAGTTAAATTCTAATTAGAGCAAAATTATTTTTTTCCAGATTTTTATGTATACATATTCCAATTAATGCCTACCGAAAATTTTTTCTGGAGATATGGAAACATAATAGCTGTTGGCTGAGATCAGTTGAAATTTTTTCTTTTTTGATATTTTTGTATATAATTGAATATAATTAAATAAACTCGCTGACAAATAATATAAACTATAATCAAAGCATTAAAATTAAACAGTATTTGAATTATAAATAAACGACATATATTGGTTGGTTGATGGGAGGGGGCTATAATTCCCTTTCTTACTTCGAGTTATTTACGCAGCAGGAATTTTCAATTCCTCATTAGACGCTTCCTTTTCTGAAGAGATAATGTTTACAGCTGTCATTGTTGTAGTTATCATTTCTAAAAATTTAATACAATGTTATGAAATAAAAAATAGAATCTGTGTGGTAAACTAAAAGATATTAAGCTGGTACAAAGCATAAAAAATTAATAATCTAATACTAATAAATCCCTTCGCTGGTGTACCGGTTGCGTACCTAAGCGGGAATGAGATCAATCTACTATCCGAAAGATCCGCCCAGGCATTGCTTCAAGTAGTCTGGATGACTGATTTTACTAGTTGTTATAAAATTAAGCTTGCATCAACAATATCGAATTCGTTGAGATCATTTAGCTCCTAGCCAGAGTCATCGCCTATAGAATTAATAATTAGTATGTTTCCTACCCAAACTTGGGTATGGTCAGCTTAGATCTCGTAAAATAGGATAATAAAAGGCTGAGATCTGTATTGCTGCATAGAGCCGGACTCGTATATAGAGGTAGCCTAATACTATGACGAACGAATCGACTCATCCTGAATCTAGATGAACCTCCTCTGGATCCACCGATCGTTACCTTCGCTATTCCTGATCAAGGATAGTGTAAAATTAGGTGATATTTTGGTATATTGCTCTTAAAATAACGCGCTACTCAAATGCCCAAACCACTCGATTTTTTTCTATTAAAATTTAATAAATTTTAGCTATTACATTCATACTTTGGTATGTGATCTGAATGCTGAAGGGTGGATATGGAGTGGTATTTGGTAAAAAAAAAAAAAACTTGATAAAATTTGCAAAATTTTACAACAAATCAAAGTTCAAATTTTTGTATTTTCATCCCTTGTCCAGAAGCACAATTTCAATAACTATAGCTAGTAAATAAGTACCCTTTTTATCGATCACAGTTAAACAGCTTTTTTTATAAGCTAAATAATAAACAATAAAAGAAGGAAAAAAAAGCACGTTTTACCATCTATCATATAAAATTCTATTTTTTTAGCTACTTCCAACAAGACTTTATATTTAAACGTTTGTTTATCTTGGCTAATTTATAAAGTAAAATTTATGAACAGTAAAAAAATATTTTTTAGCATAACAGCATTTTTTATTATTATCGTCTGAATAGATTTTTTAAACTTTTTACGTAAATTATTTTTTTATTTTTATAATCAGCAAGATAAATGAGCATTTAAGTAAAGAAAAATATCAGCTAAATTAAAGTTTTTTTTTTGTTCGGGTTATATTTATAGAAAATAAAAATTACGTATGTAAAAAACACTTATAAATCTATGATGTTTTCATTATACTCCTAAGCCTTACAAAATCTTAGGTACATCTAACTCAAATTACAAAAAAAAATATGTGTGTTATAGAATATTAATAAAAATAAATGTATTTATTGACAATTATACTATTATCATAAACCAACTAATACAGCTGGAATTTTTTTTATCGATATTGTAGAGGGAAGCTTTAAGCAAAGTAAGAACTCAAATGCATCTAGCATATTGAATATTTTCTGGATTTATTGATTAATAGTACAAAAATATTATAAGCCTCACATTATTATTTTTTACTTTGTGATAATGTTCAATGAAAATAATCCGAATTGAAAATTAGACCATCAATGTTCCTATTTTATCACACGCCTATGAGATGAAAAGGTTTTTATGACCAACTGTATGAAATTAAACCAAAGCTAAAATGCCCAGATTTTATATTCGTAGAATAATTAAAAAATAAAATTTGATGTGTGTATTATTACTGATGCATTGCGATTAAATATGTTCCAGATCAATTGTGGACATTCGATGAACAATTAAATATTTTTGCAATTGTATTCAAATGTACAAACGTCAATTTCATATGTATGTTAGAATATAATTTAGCATGCGTAAGTAAACTTGGCTATGTTTACAAATTTTATTTTTATCTGCAAAATTTGCTGTCACTCGTTGTGCTGTTTGCGCTAATATAAAATAACATATTTATTCGACAGATTCTGTCGCAAATTATACAAAACATCTGATAATTGTAACATTTAAAATAGAATGATATATATGATTTTATTTAGCATTTAATAAAAGGAATTCTTGATTTTAATCTGGCTTGCTTATATAGATATGTAGTATTAGATATTATACTTTATTTTTTGTTTAGCTTGGTGTTATTTTTTTTTATCATGAGTATAATATAAGATAACCTATTATGTATAATCAATGAGAAATAAATATTTATGTGTAAATCAACCAAATAAATCAAATCTCTTAATATGCTGATAATATAGTTATGTATAGTTTTTTTTGAACAGGAATAATTATAGTATCTTTTTGATAATCAAAAAACTGCCAAATTTCAACTTTTATATTGATATTGAGCATTTTATTTTTAAAAAAATTATGATAGTTTATATCCAAAAAGCCGGGGCAATGAATGGGGATAATTTAAAAAGCTCTAGTACTAGAATAATAAAATTAAAATAATAGTTGGTGCAAGAAGTCATGTAAGTTAAGGAACTGAGTGAAAAGAAATTAAAAATAAAAAGAATAAGGTCGATGAATTAACAAACGATGGAGAGGAGGCGGAATATAAACAAAGAGTTGTGGGAGGTTATGAGGTCGAGTAATAAAAAAAAAGAGATCTTAAGAGCTAAATTGTTCAAAAGCGAGTTGTCTCAGCTTAGATTCGACTTCCTTGCCGGTATTAGCAACCATCTTCGAAAGCAGAGATTCAGTATTCGACAAAAGCTCGTGGGCCGTTCCAAATTCCATCAGAACACCATGATCAAGCACTGCAATCTTATCATACCCATTTCCAATCACCGTGTTGAGTCTATGAGCAATCGTGATGACCGTCGAGTTCTTAAAGTGCGTATGGATCGATTTCTGGATCTTCTGGTCGGTTTCCAAATCCACATTCGCCGTTGCTTCGTCCATAACAATCACCCGCTTATTCTGCAAGATCGCACGGCACAGCGAAATGAGCTGGCGCTCGCCAACACTGAAGTTCTTCCCGTTCTCTATAACCGCCGACTCGAGCTTTTCGGGCATATCCAAGATTTTGCTCTTGAGAGACGCAGCTTCGAGCGCGTTCCAAATCTGCTCGTCTGAGTATTCGCTCCAAGGGTCCAGGTTGAACCGCAAGCTGCCCTCGAATAGGAACGGCTGCTGTGGGATCATGCTGAAAGACGGGCGGAGTCTGCTGAGCTTGACATCGGATAATTTGACGTTGTCGACAGTTATGCAGCCGCTTGGGTATGGCTCTACAAGTCGGAAAATGCTAGACACCAGGGACGATTTTCCGGCGCCTGTTCTGCCAACAATCCCGATTTTCTCGCACGCCTTGATACTCATGGAGATGTTTTTCAAGACCGGAGATTTGCTGAATGGGTACAGTAAGCTGAGATTGTTGATTTCAACGTTGCCGTGTTCGGGCCATGATTTTTGAACAGTGTCTTGAGATTCGCTGATACTTTTAGGTTCTTCTGGCTGAATTTTGGTATATGCCATGTTTCGCTCAACGGAGATGAATGTAATTTCGACTTCAATACTCTGGCGGACACCCCATTGGACCATACCAACAAGTGATATAATGTAGCTCATTGAAAGAGCAGCCAAGTTTGGGGAAACGGATTTTCTTACTCCAACCATGGCGAAAGAAGAGATGATGGCGAAAATGGTGTTAACGATATCCAATCTGAAAGCAAGCCAGCGACCAGCGCCTAAGAATGAGAAGAATGCCCGGCTATTAGCGTTTTGAGCGTCAATAAACCTTTCTAAAAACTTAGGTTGGGCGGAGTATGATCTTATTGTTACCAATCCATCCAAAGTTTCAGATAAGAGGGAGTAGACAGGACTTCTGGAAACGCTTTCAATTCTCTTAACTTGTCTGCTTGTTTTCATATAAAGGTTTCTGAGGTAAAAGAAGATAATGAGGATAAATGGTACAGATATTAAGAGGTAGATATTCGAAATGCTGACAATAACAAGGATACCAATAGTTTGAAAAAAGATGAAAAGGGTATCGATAGAATTTTGAGCAAGCATTTCATCGGTATTACTCTGGTCTTTGCTGAATCTGTTTAAAACCCTTCCCACAGGTTGAGACTGGAAGAAGGACATAGGAGCTTTAATTACTGCATTCAACATGCCTAGAAGCAAACCATTTGACGAAGAAAGGATAACTCTGAAGAGAAGAATACATGAAATCATAGATAAAGAGAAAGAGGCTAATACGAGAACCATATAAATTATAGCTCTCCTTGGCTGAGATTTTAATTCCAATGGCAATGATGACCAAACAGAGAGGTAGTAGTCTGAGTAAATGGATAATCCGAGCATGATGAATACGAGAATCATGATAAAGGAAAAGTATAAATAAGACGATCCAAATCTGAAAAATCTGAGGTAAGTGCTTAATCCTATTGTAGATTTTCCTAATGACTCTTCATCACCAACTTTAAACTCGTTTTTATTGTCCTCGTTAAACTTTTCATCTTGTTCTGATTTATCAGCATTTGATTTATTTGTTTTTTTCTTTGAAATTCTATGTCTAAGCAAGTGGGTTGAACCAGCAAAAGATGCTCGATTATTAGTAGTGTTCGTGGAAATATCGATTGTAGGATTTATAATGTATGAAGCATCGAGATCGGGAGCAATGGAAACGATTGAGTTTTGATAGCCATCTTCCTCATCTTCATATAACGAGTCATCAATAATAAAATCGACCTTACCATCATCAATAGTAAAGTCGACCTTACCTTCATCAATAGCTTCAGAGGCTTCTTGTTCTGAAAGATCGACTAGCTGGTATTCATCAAGCTTAGAAATAAGCGATGGGGGTCCGTAATCAACCATGTGACCGCTGTCCAAGAGAACGATATTATCACAGCCATGAACGAATTGGAGCTGGTGAGTAACTAAGATCACTGTTTTGTCCGAAAGAAGTCCACGGATAACTTTATCAAAAAGGTGCTTACCGACTTTAGGGTCAACGGCAGAAAGCGGGTCATCTAGAACATAAATATCAGCACGGCGATAAACGGCACGAGCAAGAGCAACTCTGGCTCTTTGACCACCACTTAAAGTGGCACCACGTTCTCCAATAAGAGTGAAATCTCTGTCTTCAAAAAGGGATAAATCTCTATCTAATGAGCAAGCATGAACGACAGTATTAAACCATTCTTCATCATAATCGTAACCAAAAAGAATGTTTTCGCGGATTGTGCCACCAAATATCCATGGAGACTGTGATGCATATGCGAGTGCAGCATTTTTAGTATTATGAGTTGAGGAGGAAGATGGGCTGGAGGATAGATTTATGTTTAATTCACCGTGGACCTTATACATTTCACCAAGAACAGCGTGGCAAAATGAAGATTTTCCGGATCCTACAGGGCCAACGACACCAAGAAGTTCGCCTTTATTGATAGATAAAGATATATCTGACAAAGTGATTCTGGGTTTGTAAACGAGTAGCTCATCGTTTGTAATAGCAACTTTTTCAAGAGCGGAGGTTAAATCTGACTCTATGTTTTGTTTTTTTGGTGAAGCAAGTTGGCGTAAGTTGACTCTGGAGTTCTTAGCGGTTGCAAGAGTGCTGTTTGTGGCAGTTAAGGGGACAGAGGCATTTTTCCAAGAGAAGCTAGCATTATGGAAGTGTATAACTGTCTTGTCTTTATTTTTGGAATCGCTGCTGCTGCTGCTGCTGCTGTTATTGATATTGTTATCGTGATTGAGATTTGGGCTATCGGAGGATGATTGTGATCCTATGGGCATATAGCTGGGCAAGAGAATCAATTTTTCGATTCTTTTTAAACTGATTTTAATTTCACCGTAAAATTCGAAGGCTTTTGGAATAAAAAGGGTCATGGTGAGTCTAGTAGCGGAAAATATAGTAACGCAAGGGAAAATATTTTCAGGTTGGAAAAACCCGCTATTGCCTAAATTAATACCGAGAGATTTAACAGTTAGAAACCATAGGGTGACAAATGTGAAGAGGTAAACAATTTGGGAGGAAGAGTTGAAGATAGATTCATTAACTCCTTTAAGGGTAACGGCTCTCTTGAGCGAATTGTGTTCTTGCTTTCTTAATTCAAAAATTCTGTTTAGTAAAGGAATTTCCCAAGAATTGAGTTTGACAATTTCAATACCGTTGAGTATGTCGGTGAGAAGTTTGACGCGGCTGTCTCTGTGAACAACTGTAATACTTCTAATTTGGCTGAAAAGGTTTGATATTAGGCTCTGAAGGGGTATCATTAATAAATAGATGCCGACGGCAACGAAGCAAGAAATACCGATATTTATCCACAAAAAAACAATAGCGAGAGCGATTTGAAAGGGGCCTAACCAAAAATTGTGTAAGAACTGAATACCATTTTCAAAAGGCTGGACGTCATTAGATATGATATTAATGGCTTCACCGGTGGAGAGCATGGAAGAGGATGAAATGGTAAGTGTTTTTCTGAATAAAAAGGCGATTAGGCCTACTCTAACTTTATACGCAAGCCTAGTCAACGGGAAAAAGTAGTAATGTTGGAAAACACTCGCAATAAATATGGAAGCACTTAAAGCAAGGGCGAGTAAGCATCCTTCAGATACGGATTTTTCAGGGTTTCGTAAGTATTTGATGAAAAAGCCAAGAACACCAGCTTGTAAAATTTTGAATATAGATTCAATGATTCCGTAAAAGCCACATATCATAAATTCCTTTCCGAACACACGTATAAGTACGCTTCTGAGCGATGGGTTACCTAGCTTTACTTGTTTATCCCATTCTTGTTCAATTAACTCGGATAAGTATCCTGATTCATCTGTTTGAGTGAGATTGGGGAGGATTTCAGGGGTTATTTTTCCTTCAAAACGGCCATAATTCCATATAAGGTTTGTGTTCCAGTCATAGGTAAGGTGTTGCCAAATGGAGGCTTCGGCGATTCCTTTAATTCTCTGACTATTATCATCGGCCGCACTTTTTTTATTTTCTTTAGATTCCTTCATATCAAAACAATCTGAAAGGTGTTAGAAATACTTTTATAAACGTAGCTGTACGTGTCAAAAGAGTATCAAAGAAGTCTTTAAAGTATTATGTTGTTCTGTAATTAAATTATTTAAAAATAGTTATTGGGATAAAGTAGAAATTAGGTGGCGAAAGGGCAGTGAATACTAGCGTTAAACATAAAGCACTAGGAAGAACACTTTACATTCGAATTAATAAGTATATGGATATGTATTGAATTAACAAATAAATTTAATGTTTGTATATTCTATTAGATATCCTTTAAATATTTTTGCGTAAACAATTGTATTTATAGAGATTTAAATAATAAAAATTTTTTTAAAAGTTTGAACTGTATTTTTTTTTTTAGCAGTCAAACATTTACTCTTTTTAAGGAAACTAAAATTAACCGTATTTGGTTTTTGGCTTTTGGTAGAATGAATGCGTATTTCCTTTCTCGGACGGTAGACTGCTTTTGATCCAGCAAATCTGGCCAACTGTGCTGCGTAAAACTAGTCTAATTACAAGGCTTAAATATCTATTGGCTTTGTTGAAGATTAAAAGCAAATAATAAATTTAATTTCTGATCATAAACTAACCAATCAATTCGTTTATTTAATGAGCGTTGGACGGGAAAGGTTTAAAGTATTTTCATTTTATTGCTAAAAAAACACAATTAAGGTCAAATATATTAGTAAATATGTGTCCAATAGAATCACAGAGTGAAACATTAAACAGTACATTTCATTTGTTGTTGAAGTGTAGTAACAATGTATTTGTAATCACTTATTTGGGTCAACATTGCTGTTTTTTTTTTTAGCGATTAATTGTTGGACAAGAAAGGGTCAAACGCCAGGAATGCTGCGCCTATTTTCCGCAGACTTAAATATCTTTGCTAAACAACTGTCGTATTTACCTCTAAACTGCCCAACTTAACAAACAATCAATTGTACACAAATTCCACGAAATCGAAATGTCAGCATTTGCTTACTTCAAGAAAATAAAATAAAATCAGTCAGCCTGTGTGGCGAACATGTCATTACTGCTCATTGTTACCCACATTAGTTATATCCTTCACCGCGGCTAGACTCTTTTTTTGTTTTGTTTTGTTTTGTTTTGTTTTAAATTCTATTTTCCAAATCAGTGCACTTTGAAGATTAAGGACTCTCACATCTATTTCTTTTTCATTATTGCAAACTTAGATTAGATAAAGAACTTCTGCCTATTTTCTGCACCTATTTTTCTTCTATTAGTGTCGAGCTTTTATCTATTCGGCCTTACTTTCTTGATCATGTGAAATCCACGCTTTCTTTTTATTCACTTTGGATTCGGTTTTGCACTTTCGCATATGTGCCAGCTCTACACATTGCCCTCAACCTAACATAACCCAAGAATAAAAATAAAAATAAATAAATAAAAAACAAATCAGTCATCAACGCTATTTTAGTGTCTAGTTAAATATTACTTTGCAATAATGTGCGCTAAAAAAATAGTATTTCTACTCAAGTTTTGACATTTATGAAAAATATATCACTTTTCTTCATTTGAGGCTCTTTTATGGATACCTTGCTTTTTTTTTTGCTCTTATTAGTATAAAAAAATCATTATAAAATCCTCTTCGCCTATCCTTTCATAATAAAAATGCGTGCAATTTACTTTTTTTACATTAAATATCTACGAAATTAATTTTCTTTCACTCCTAAACATTTTCAACCTCACAAATTTAATAAAAAGTATATCAAAATTTATTTATTTCTGAGAATTTATAAGAAACAAGTTTTCATTTTACTTTTTTAGCATTGTGATTGTATTTCAAATGTAATAACTAGTTCCGTATAAATAATATCCTCGGATTTTAAATTACATTTCAACAATATAAATATCCACTTTATTGTACACTAATGACAAACCAAATAAAAGCGGGAAATAAAAAAAATTTTTTTGCTCGATATATTAGTCAATACATTTCTCCTTTGGGTTTAGGCTATCAAAATCCTAAGCATTTTTCCTTGGCTTAAAAAAATACTTTTAATCTATTTTTATTATATTTGGTAATTCCTCTAATATTTGAATAAATGCGACTAATGATTTTCATAATCGTCAAGTACAGATTCCAAAACAGATTTATGGAATTTATCAATAACAGCTTTTCGTTATTACTATTCGCACAATGATCACCTGCCAACTAATAGAATAATTTTGGAGTGTTCGAGATTAATCTCACAAGGTAAGGATTTTTTCTTATCTCTATGTCACTCTCTTCACAGTCTTTTTAGAATGTATTGACTATCAATGAGCCCTTTGAGCCCATATTTAGTGGATACGGAGCTGCTACAGTGGTGGAATGGGGACCAATTAAAAAAAATTTTCATTAGTACATATTTAACTTGTATATTTTTTATTAGTATTTTGAACCCTTTTTTTTTGAATACTTTTAAATTACAATAAATAAAGATTAGCTGATGAAAACCCGTCAAAATGTGCATAAAAAGTCCAATTGATTACGTTTTGATCTGATTGTAGTTCAGTGAATCAATTTATCAAGATAAAGTCAAACTTTTGCTTTATCTAATTAAAATCAGTTTAATTCAAAAAAAAAATTTATAAACGACAGGCACTATAAAAACACATTTAAAAATGTGTCAAAAAATTTGAAATATCAGCAAAGACCGCTTTTCAATTAACTGGATATTTTTAATCGCAATTCAGTTTAAAGGATTTATCTATACTGTGCTATGTATATTAAAAATTAACAAATTGTTTTTAGCCTATACCAAGATTAGAAATTTTGTACTCTATCTACTCAAAAAGTAAATAAAATCAATTTCAAGTTATTTCAAAGATGGTTTTAAAAAAATTCGGAATTAAACAAAATGGCCTATCACATAAAATTCAGATTATTCGGGATATTTGAGCTTTTTAAGCATTCTAGAAAAGTTTTGTTGAAAAAAAGATTTAAAATTATACAAGTTTGCAGTGCATTATTGTACAAATGTTATAACTTATAAGCTTCTTGCGATGATAAAACCTTTAAAGAAATCCAGGTTATATGAAAGGCTTACACAATGATCGATGTATAATAAATGAAAAAAATAAACAAAAATATCAAAATTTAAACCTCATTTAAATAGACACAAGCCTAGGAGAATTTAATTACCCTGAAAAACGCGGAATAGATCATATAATAGTTAAAACCCAAAGAAACTAAACAAGGAAAAAGAAGATAATATACTAAAAACAAATTTTTATTTTTCCAGTACTGCGATTTAAGACTTGAAATGCCTACATTGTTCGTGTGAACAATTTTTAAAATACAAATAATGTCTTCATGTATATCCATATTCCGAAATTAATAAAATTTAAGGTATTTTTGAGACCACACTTCTTCAAGGTGTAAAAAAATTTTGAAGCTTCAAAAAAAGTAAAGAACCCCCCCCCCCAAAGTTTACAAATAAACTAATTTTTTTATATTTATTGATTAAAAAATCGTCTACTGATGTTTCAGGTTTGAATATGTAATCGATCTAGTAATATATACCAAATTTATAACACACAATATTTGAATATTGCATTTAAAATTTTTAAATAAAATATAGTTGTTCAGAATGCATCGAAGTAATTGTCAAAAGAAATCAGTTAATTCTCAATTCGTCAATTTTCCACCCTATTATTTCCGAGTGTTTTGAATTGCGAAACGATTTTGCGTTTAAATATTCTAACTTTAATGTTATAATTTTATTTTTTGGTTTAAATTTAATAGCGACTTTAAATAAAAAATAAAAGATGAAAGATAAAAGATAAAATCTAGAATTAAGTGTAAAATTATAAAGTTATAATTTATAACTACCAAAAAAAAAGATTGCAATAAAGTAACACACTTTTTTTTTACAAATTTTTATACATTATATTCGTTTTTGATTGTGATATGATTTTTTTATTATGATATCTAACAATATTCCACATATAAAAGATATTAAATTTTAATCTAAACACATTACGGGGATATCAAATATTTATTGGATCGATTTTTCATTTTTAGTTAACGTATATCATTACTAGCCAATTACCTTCAAGTGGAAAATATTTTAATAATCGTATATGTTATTTATAACGATTTAGATATTTAGACCGATTATAATCAGATAAAACAAAAATTTGAAATTTTTGTAGCTAAGTTGATTCGCTAAGCTAAAAACTAGATTAAAAAATAAAAAATAAAAAATTGG
Organism: Smittium culicis; assembly: GCA_001970855.1. Lineage (NCBI taxonomy): Eukaryota > Fungi > Kickxellomycota > Harpellomycetes > Harpellales > Legeriomycetaceae > Smittium > Smittium culicis. Next base: position 3,075 of record LSSN01001137.1, on the reverse strand, counting down.
ACTGTTTTTTGCACAACTAGACTTATTTTGATCACTTTGAATCCTAGAATCATTTTAGCAATTAATAAACTATGAGAAAAAAAAACATAAATTAGGTCTCAAGTACGCTATATGCAAGTAAAATAAGCATTTACTTTCTACACTAGATATTTTATCTATTTTTTTATTCAAGATTAATTTGAATTTTGAAGACTTGAATTAATATCTTTTTTTTAGGAAGCTTTAATTAAGCACAACTAAAAAATAAATAAGAATCATCTTGATAAATCTAATTTAATATTAATATAATAATATACATATATTAGGTATATTTCATTAATTTTTTTTGTCAAATCTCAAGAAAAAAAACATTATATTGGAAATAGTTTTCATTTATCGTATACGCTGGATTTTCGTCTAGTTAGTTTATTTTTGACTAAATGATCGAAAAAATAAAAATTATAAAAAAAAACATTATTTTATCGCTTATATCGGGCTGGGTAATAGAAAAATTATAATTCTAGATTAGAATATGAGTATTAACAAATAATTTTGCTCAAGTCAGTGAATCTTGTAATATACAAAACTATTTAATACGTTTCTGATCTAATCAATATTATAGTCTTTTACTATTATTAAAGTGTAAATATTTAGATATAATAAAAATAACTACAATAAAAAAATACCATCCTTGTGATAATTCTAAAAAAAATACTGAAAAAAGCGTGAAAAAAATCATATCTTTCGTAAATATAATTTGAAACCTGTTATTAAATCATTAAAATTGTTGTAATACGAAAATCATAAGTCAAATTTACGTAAATTATAGTTGTTATAGCTCTTACAGAGCCCTTTGGCATATTTTTTTAAATTAAAAAAATGAAAAAAAATAATATAATTCAATTAAAGTGATTAATTCAACAGTAGAGAATTTTATTTTCCATATATCACATCTGGAAAAATAAATAATTAGAATTAAAACCTCGAAAAAAATTGTGATTTTTAAGTTTAAACTAGAGCGATATCATTTTAAACAGTTAGATAATATATTTCGTGAGTTAAATGTGTTATTATTGTATTTCCTTAATGGTATTAGCTATAAATTGCGAAGAGAAAAAAACTGACGATCAGTCCAAATCGAAATTATCTTTATCCCCTTAATAATTAATATTCAAGAAAATATTGGAATATTTCAATGTAAATGCTACTCTTAACTTTTAAGATTTCTATTAATTAATAATACCTGATTATGATTAATTTAATTTCGCAAATATTTAATGCCGAAAATAACTGATTGATGGCTTCAAATAATATCATTTTTTTCAGACAATATTTGCCAATTCATATTTAAATGGTTTTTTATATAGTATTAATTTATTATTATTACTTTTTAAAAAAATACAAAGGAATGAATTTATAAATTATTGGACCTCTGTATTTATATATTAAAGCTCTCATAAAGATTCGCAAAAATTAATGTAGAATGAAAGTATATAGTTTTATGTTTATCAATAATTTAATATTTATACTAGATAACTTATTCCCAATTTTAGTATATTAAATTCTCCAAAATTGAACATTAATACCTGTTATATTTAAAATTTTTATATTTATACAGTATTTTATTGGGATAATAGTTTATTATATTTTATAATGCTTTTATTTATACAACTTGATACATGATTATACGCCAAATCCATTAAGATTTGACACTTTATTTAATAGTTTTTAGTTTTTACAATGAATTTTTTTGATTTTTTATTTTCCTCTAATTAATATTGATCTAAAATGACATAAAAAAATTCAAAAAAAAACTTTTTTCAAACAAAAAAAATTAGTTATATATGAGATAAAAAAATTGGCTTGCACTTTCTCCTGCTTGGTGTCTTGAAAAATACTGATGTTTTAATTATTTTTTTCGTTCTATAAACTCTCAGAGTAAAATTGAAAATGCCACAAGCAGAAAGTATAATCTAATTCTTTCCCATATTTTTTAGTTTTTGCTTTATAGAGTAATATGTTAATAAAGCTAATTAACATCATATGTTCGAATATGAGATCTTTATTATATCTATATAAAATTACACTAAAAAAAATAAACTAAATTTTTTATTACACACATTTTTCATGAAAGCGATACCATCAGATTCATAAATTTTACTGTTTTTAATTTATATTAACTCAAAAAGTAAACCGGATATCTTTGTATCTATATTTTCTGAAATTCATTCATAGCACTCAAAAATTTTATCACCTGAAATTTTTTGAAAGCCACCCAAAAAATCTTGAGTACCTAGATAGGAAAACATACAAATATTTATACCATATTTACATTTTTTGCATAAAAATACGAAAAAAAAAAGATTATATCGAATTAACAGTATTTTTTACTAAAATATATTCAAAATTTTTCATAAACGTTGGTAAATTTCGTCATAAAAATTTTTACTTGGTTTTATTTAAATTAAATATTTAAAGTCTACAAAGTATATTTTTTTGAAAGAACCACTTTATTCGAATTTATTCAGCTTGAATCGCATAATAAAACAATATATACCTATTTCCACCATCATCTAGTTGCTTATTGTGGCAAAAATAAAAAAAAATAGCCTTGTCAATACACTAGTGATGTAGTAAATTATTAAAGTTCAATTTTTTAAAAATATAGAAAATGCAATAAATTAAAGAGTGATAGCTATAAATTTAAGTTGCAAAAAGAAAGGTTCATTAAATTTCTTTATCGAATATTCGATGTGATAAAGCTCCATTTAGAATTCAAACAAAATAAACAATCTAAAAATACAAATAATAAAATTTAACCATTTTTTATATTTTATATTTTATATTTTATATTTTATATTTTATATTTTATATTTTATATTTTATATTTTATATTTTATATTTTATATTTTATATTTTATATTTTATATTTTATATTTTATATTTTATATTTTATATTTTATATTTTATATTTTATATTTTATATTTTATATTTTATATTTTATATTTTATATTTTATATTTTATATTTTATATTTTATATTTTATATTTTATATTTTATATTTTATATTTTATATTTTATATTTTATATTTTAT
>LSSN01001136.1:0-22108 GCA_001970855.1 Smittium culicis | reverse complement strand
TAAAGACTGTGAAGGATATTCTATCAATACCAGTTAGCAGCTACATTATTGTCGCCATCTAAAAGCTTGGATTCTTCTTCTATGGAAATTTGTAGAGTGCCCAACTTTTCTTGTATAAGCTTTGTGGCTATGCTAACTACTGACTCAGGAGGTAATGAGCCTTTAGTCTAAATAATATCAAGACGATAAAAAAAAAAGTAAGAAAATTTATTATCAAAAAAGGGCATATAACTTTACAAATGAGGTGATAATTAAATGCAGAGTTTAAAAGAAGTATAACACAAACCTCAACTCCCATGTAAATATGTTTTATAGTTCCGTTGAAATCGTATTCTAATTTTAAGAATAATAAAAATAGGTTATAAAATCGCATGAAAAAAAAAAAAGAAAATCAAAAGTATTTATATAAATGTTTTAGAAGATATTAAATGAATAGGACTGTCAGTAATAAAATATACAAAATTATTAGATAATTTAAATTTGATTTCATAGATACATCAATTTTAAATATTTTAAAGAAGTATGGTTTCTTTGTTTTTTTTTTTCTTGGTAAGAGTTATAATTTATAGGGGTTATAGACTTTAAAGTATGTTGTATGCTTGATAAAATAGCTGGACTATTTTTGATAAATACAATCAGAATCATAGTGTATTTCAAGATGCTTCCGCTAATAAGAAGCGCTAATAACAGCTTTGACAGTAATAGTTTTAAAGATTTATAAAAATAAATAAATGCAATTACTTTGGTTTGGGTCAATCGGTTCTTCTTCTTCAGCATTTTTGCTTAAGGGCCTAATAAAATATGTGGGTATATGTATTAGAATGTGATAAAAATAGATAAAAAATGATTGAACGTACCATTCGGCATCTCTGTCCTTTTCAAACCAGTAGTCGGTATGTCGTAGCTTGTTGTAAGGATCGTACTCAAATTCAACAACAGAAACAGGGGACCATTTTGCATGTTCTTTGGCAATACCCTTTTTAACGACACATTGCAGCTTAAGTTCTTGGCCTTTTCTCAACTTTGCAATTAAGATACCACGATCTTCGCTGTCTATTGGGTGTGATATTAAATTATATTTGAAATGTTTAGAGGTATGAAGCAGGAGAGTATGTGCTAGGTAAGGAATATCTAACCTTCTAAAACGGGAACGACATCGGGATTAGAGCTAACTAAATCTCTGCTAGTTACAGATAAAGTTCCATCATCTGTACATTTAGCATGGAGACTAATTTCTACAGAGCAATATTGGCAGTTTTGTGCACATGTGCAATCCTATAAATGAAAAAAAAGGAAGACACGTATATATATAAATATTTATATGGAGAAAGGCTAAATGAAAGGGATGATGATTACTCTAGTATATTTAAAATCTTTGGCTTTTTCGCTAGTTAAAGGTATCAAACCAAGTCTATGGGCTATAAATTCATCTGCTAACACTGATGAGTTTTCAAAAAATTCTACCATATCGATAGCTAGAACATGGATATATATGGTTTTGTTAATTACTAATTAATGCGAGGAAAAAAAAAAAAGTAAGATCAATCAATACCCATTGTAGGGACTTCTGCGATCATTACTCTTCGCAGAGTATTTGCTACGCTAATATAAATAAGCATTTTTAAAATATTTAAAACTTGTATTTAGCTTCTGAGTAGTTTAAATAATAAGATGATGAAAAATATGGCGATTTGAAATAACATAGTATGGTCAAAAATTATAGAGATAGATAGCAAGAATTAGAGGAGTAGTATAGATAGATTGAGTACCTTAGATCGACATTGCTCAAAACGAAATCGATATAATTTTTTCCTAGGGATCGAACTCTTACTTCAAGTTCAGCAGGAAGACTTGCACCACGATTCGAATTGAAGTTGTCAGTCATTATTGAATAGTCAAAAATAGGGTTAAAAACGAACAGGAGTAATAACCAAACTGATCTAATCACGAATTGGCTCTTAAAACAATAAAGCTATGAGTATGGATCTGATTTGTATTTTCACTTTTTAAAAAGAGGTTTGACATTAATAATAAGTATGTTTATTGGCAGGAACGTATATTTAGCGTCGATAAATTAATTGGAGGTAAATGGCTTGGGATTTGGTCAATTTAGAAAATTCAATCGCTGCTGGCTAATCAACTAAACTAGAAATTAAAAATATAGATATTATTGGCGTAATTGTATTTAGAAATTTTCAAATAATAGAGCTACAATCTAGAAAATCAATTTAATCACGTATTTTTGGCTCATATATGAATTGTAAGTCTTTTCGAGCTAAATAAGCTTCCAATAATATGATGCTATAAATATGCTAAAGCTTAGATGGTAGATTAATTGGTTCATAAAATATTGATCAAATAGGTGGAAAACATAAAAAGAAACAGCGAATTAAGAATTATTCATTTGTTGTAAGTTTTTTCGACAAAATGGGTTAACCCTTTCACGGGCGGTGGACTCTTTTTGATCTACAAAATTTAGCCAACTGTATTCAATAAAATTAATTAAATTTCAAGCCACACAAGATTATAGGCTTGCTTTCAGATAGTAGCCAATAATAAATTCGCTTATAAATAGCTGACGAATAAATGTTTTAGCATTTGCAAGAGAGTTGGACTGGAAAGGGTTAATAGATAAAAAATATTTGAAAATAGGAATAAACCAAGGGTCGAATTTTTAGCCAATAATTGGGCGATGAGTTGGTGTATATCTACCAAATCTAGTTTATTGTATTCAATTAAACTATTTAATTCCAAAAAATAAAAGATAATAATTTTAAGAAAAAAAGAGCAAAAAATAATTATACTTTTAAATCGTGAGCAAATCAATAAATTTGTTTATTTCAGGAATGTTGTGCGCGAAAGGGTTATGATATGGCAAACAATGAAACTTGGATTTTATGATTATGGAAACATTTTTTATCAAACAGGGATTTAATTCAGTAATTTTTTTTACTAGTAAGGCGTATCGAGATAGAAAATTGTTTATTTCGGTGAGCTAGTGTCCGATTGTTTAAAAAGTAAGGTTTGATTGTATTTTATTTGTATGATGTTATGCTTGATAAATCCTGTTTGTATCAATTGAATTTATATTGTTACTATATTTAGTAAATCATAAATATAATTACACAATCATTAGCTTAGATGGGGATTTGGATCTTTTTTTTTTTAGCCTGTAAATATAAATTAGACAATGCATCTCTAATCCTTTCAATAAAAGTTCTTTAAAATTTTTTTTTTATTTATTCATTCAAGGTTTTCAAGTTGGCGTTTTGATTACAGTTCTGTTTTATACTTTCAACATGTCAATATTTTAGCAAACTTCAATATTAGATTATTTTTATTTAAATTAGTTGCCCAGTTTCTATAGATTAAAGCCAGTTCGACGGCTATGAATGGGCCAAGTTTATTAGCTCAACCAATGTAAATAAATAATTTTTTTCGAGGGGGGGGGGGTATTTTATATAAGTAAATGCAAATTCAAATCCAAGATTTTGCGATATACTTAGTAAAACATTAGGTCACGATACATATCATTATTAGTAACCAGCTGATCTGAGAAAACCCGTGTTGCCTCAATTTAGAGACTAACTATAATATTTATAAGCATTTATTTGTCATTTATTGTGTTTTAAAACAAATAAATGAGTTTATTTCTAAAAATAGTGATGAGTACAGGCCTTGCTATTTAACCCCTTCCACAGGTGGTAGATTATTTTTGATCTACCAAATTTAGCAAATTACATTCAATAATAATAATATAATTCCGAGGCTTCAAGAGTTATTGGTATACTGTAATTAAACAGCAAATAATAAACTTGCTTTCTAATAATAAACAGATCATTAAATTAACTTTTTTTACAAGTGATGGACTGGAAAAAGTTCGTATGAGTATATGCGAGATCATTTCGGAAAGATAAACTTTTCCTTATAAGTTTTTCCTACTTTGCAACATCGCTTTTATTAGTAAGCAATATTAGAAATTATCATCGAATGGTTTATCTGATACAACCAACACCTTTATTTAATCTCTATAAGCAGGTAGAGTTTCTCAGAAAAAAAAGCCTGCTTCTACTAAGTGCAACCCACGCATGGAATAAGTATATTTTGCGGGAGATAACTGAAAATTATGGTTTTTGGATATTTAGCCCTCTCCGGGGCATACGCAATTAAACAGTATTTAAAAAACATTATTAAATGTGCCAAATAAGAGTTATTAGCTATTGGATACATCGAAATATTTATCCAATAAAATATTTATATTAGTTTATTAATTTATCATATTATCATTTGGTTAGATAATTTTGGTTGCTCAAAAAAAGCTAACCGTCACTGAAAGGGTTAAAGAACATTGATTCAATTATTATAGTAACTTTCACAAAGCTTCATATGATTGAGATTTAGGAATTGAGGCTTCTGGGCTGAAAATGGCGATAATTTACTTAGTCATGGAAGTGTATGAAGTAATGTCTGTGATATTAACTCTGAATTGCAGTAACTTTAAGTATATGGAAGTGTATGAAGCAGTGTCTGTCAGCTGCTGTTTGATTATCCTTTTCTAGTTTCGTTATTTTTTTCTTTTTAGGAAATCTAGGTATAATGACTAGCGAATGGATCAAAGTCAAAGCAGTAATTGGTCGAATAGGCGAATATTTCAACAAGATCATTATATTGTTGGCTGTAAATCGTGGCTCTAGAATTCGTGTTTTTAGGTCTAGCCAATAGTTAAAAGTGCAGATATATTATACAGACTGCTTGCATAAAATAGCTGAGAAGTAAAGATAAGCTATTTTAAATGGTCAGTTGACTTTTCAATTATGATAAATTATGCAATGAATTAAATTGGCGTTAAGAAATATGCACGGGGCTCTTATTTTCTCGGTGATTTATGTGATATGTTACTTTTTATAGTATCTTCAAGAACTTCTCATTGCATTAGGTATAGGGAATAGATGCTTTTTAGGTAATTTGCAAGTATTATTCCATATTAGTAATATGTTTTTGGTGAGCAAAGTAGCGTCTTATGAAACTTCAAACATTTTTTTGCAAGATTCTATTGGTATAAACATCATAATATAAATTGATATAACCAATAAATATATGAACAATGTATCTGAAAAAGAAATTAATTAAAGTTTAACTTTTTTTTTTTATTTTATTTTATTTTTTTTTGAAAATTTCGACATTCTTGCTAATAAGTTTAGTATTAAATTTTCCTGCTCTATTTATGTGGCTTAAAATTTTTTAAATATACACAAACTTAGCAGTGTTGCCCAGACTCATTTCTCAACTTCCTTATAGTCTGGAACTAAGCAATACTCCCATTTTGCATATCTCGAATTTTTCTTTAAACCTCCTTTCTATAACCCCCTTTTTATTTCTCTCTTCATAATAACTTCTATATCTGTATAACCTGTCTCAAATACTCTCATTTCTAAATCCTAATTTATCTCTTTTCTCCCCTAATAATCTCACTCTGTGAATATAAATTACTTAGAACCTGAAATAAGCATAAATAACTTCAAAATCCATCCATTTACCTTTCATTATCTTTTGTAAAATGTCGAAAAATTTTCAGCCACATGATCCTGAATTTCATGTTGTAAATGGAAATTTAATTTATAACGAGCTTAGAAGTAATAGATTTTCTGCCGATTCTACAAATACCGATGATATCGCTATTTATGATTTCGAAGAACATACCGGCACGATCCCTTCATCAACAGTAAACCTATGCAACACTATACTCGGCTCCGGTCTCCTTGCTATGGTACCCTACTCGTTTTAATTACATATCTTTCTTTTCATAAATAAATATAAATTGTTTTTTACAGCCTAAAGTTCTATAGCCCCTTTATTTCTATATCTAATATAGCCATTTGCTGTTGCATCTGTCGGCTTGGCTTTGGGTCTTGGTCTCATAGTATTTTCTGCTCTTGCCAGTGGTTTTGGCCTGTACCTACTTGCTAAATGCGCCGAAAAAATTCCAAAACGCAAATCTTCTTTTTTTTCGGTCGCTGAGATTACCTACCCAAAAGCTGCTATCCTCTTCGACGCTGCAGTTGCTATAAAATGCTTCGGTGTTTCTGTTTCATACCTTATCATTTTCGGTGATTTAATGCCACAAGTTTTTGCTTACTTCACTGCTAATACAACTCTTAGTAGTAATTATATCCTAACTAATCGTGTATTTTGGATAACTATTGCTGCCGTAATGATGATCCCACTAGCTTTTCAGCGCCGCCTTGATGCCTTAAAATATACTAGCTTAGTTGCCCTTTTCGCTGTTTTATACCTAATTATTGTCATTACCCAGTTTTACTTCTACGGCGAGCGTGACCCTTTACCCAAAGATGATATCAAACTCATCAAACTCGACTTTTCTATTATAAAAAATCTGCCCTTGTTTGTGTTTGCTTTCACATGCCATCAAAATGTTCCAATTTCAAAATTTTATAAATTTATATTTTCTCTTCAAAAAAAAACATTTTTACTAACGAGTCATAATCTGCTTACAATCCTTTTTCTAGATATTCTCCATTCACAACGAACTCCGAAATAACTCTTCAAGAAACGTTAATAAAGTTATTACATCATCCATATCAATTTGTATGTTTGTATATATATGGGTAGCCACTTTAGGATACTTGACTTTTGGCTCTAAAACCGACTCTAATATCTTGAAATTATGTACGACTAAATTTCCTTTCAAATATTTTTTTAACCAAATTTTTATAACATTCATTCTGCTTTTAACTAACATAACCTTTATTTTTATTCAAAAAAAAATTCTTCAAATTTGATGAATATAGTCCCTGTAAACATTTCAACCTCTTTTTGCCGAATGGCTGTAGCAATATTCGTTGTCTCTGCCTACCCATTACAGTGCCACCCTGCTAGAGCATCGATTGGAAGAATCATTTATGCATTTTTCCCTAAACTCGCTGAACCCCAATTCTCTCCTATTATTCCCCAAAATAACCAGCCGTCAGCGCTCGACTTTCATAGCTCACAACCCTCGAGTAGCATGTCGCCAAATCCTACCCAAGTTTCTTACTCTACGATTTTAAAAACGGATGATAATCCTCGCTTTTCTACTGATTCAAACCTAAGCCATAGCCAAACTATCCAAAATAGCCTTGAACAACAGACCTTAAGCCATGTCAATAAGGAACTAAATACATCACTATTTTTTATTATTACTACTTGCCTCCTAGTATCTTCATACTTGCTTGCTGTTTCTGTTAAAAGTTTAGGCCTTATTTTGATGGTTGTTGGGTCTACTGGGTCAACTTCAATTTCGTTTATATTACCTGGATTAATGTTTTACAAAATAAGCCAAGGCTCAAAACTCACCATCCTCAAAATTATGGCAGTCTTACTTGCCATATATGGCCTATTTGTCATGTTTGTATCACTTATAGTTAAGGCCCTATAAGCAATACTCTAGTTAGACCCCCCTTTCATTCCATTTCACATTTTATTATGCTATATACATTTTTTATCTATCATTCTCAATTTCTTATCAATTTTTTTTTTATATATCAAGTTTTTTAGACTTTTAAATTCTGACGATAGATTTTTTACCACTCCCTGTTGAACCCAAAAGGGAAAAAAAAAAAGAAAAAAACATTTTTTTTATAAGATTTCAAAATAAAAACGAATTAAAAATACAGTATTTATTAGCTCGATTTTTTCAAATAAGATTAGATAATAAATAGCTCATAAAAAAAATAAAAAAAGTAAGTCAGCTTATTCGGAGAATATGTCGGTTAGTACTCCTGGCAATTTATAAATGTCGTGAATGCATTCGCCATCAAAATCATCAGGCTTAGTTTCACTAACCAAAACTCCCTTCCACCCAAATTTCTAAAAATAATATTTAGATAAAAGTTATAAAAAGAGCTATATTAAGAGTTGAATAAAGGTGTTACATTTGCAGCTATAACGTTGTTTTTACTATCGTCGACCAAATAGCAGTTTGAAGTGTTTGATACGTTTGCTATTCGCATAGCTTTTTCATAAGCTCTCGTGTCTATGATACAAAGGAATAGCGATATAAATATAATTAGTTTTTTTTTTCTATACTTTAAAAAATGAGGAAGGGGAGGGGGGGGGAGGAGGAAGCGAAAATAAATAATGGTTGTAATTAGAATAAGCATAAAAAAAAAACAAAAAGAAAAATAAAATTTCACCTGGTTTGCATATAAATTCGGGGTCAGAATAATCGCAATACACTATTCCTTCAAACAAATGGAAAACGCCGAGAGTTTTCAGAACTCGCTCAGCGTGCTAGAATTTATACAAATAAGTTAACAATGTTTAAAGATAAAAATTTTAGTTAAATTGAAAAAATTGAATTACGAATATCCCAGCATTTGTAAAGGCCCATCTTCGAACTTTACATCGCTCAATAACTTTAACCAGTTTTTCGTCCTTTTTCAGTAAATCCTCGATTGGCAAACTTTGGTCCACGTATTTGTCTATTGAATAAAAAAAAAAATTCAATGTTAAATACAAATTTTTTGTATTTATAGTTGCATTATTGAACTCGAGAGGATTACCATACTCTACTGGATCGACCTCTAAAAATAAAAAAAAGTACATTCGTTAGTAAGAGTGGCCAATATACCAATAAAAATATTTTTGCAAAGCTCGGCAGTAATTTAATTTGAATAAATAAGGAAGACTTACCATGATGTAAAACATAGCCGCGGATAGCTAATCCATAATCCTTGTTGTAAGTGTCGATTAGATTAACAACTAAGTTTTTAAAAAGAGGCAGCGTAAATAGTGAATAAGCGGATAGATTCGAAAGAGATTAAGAAATCAACTATTTAAAAGTGGGTGTTTATGTGTAAGGTAAAGTTGATATATCAAACAAGTATTACCTTTATCTTCAGGGATACCGATTTGTTTTCCGTATGCGTATATTCTGAAAATTAAAAAGAGATGAAAGAAAGAGATTTTCAAATTATTATTCATCAGGCTTTTTTTAATAAAAATCTATTTAAATACCTTATTTTCATGTGGTTTTCTATGCCAGAGTTTTTGTGGTATAAACAGTTGTCTATATCAAAAAACATAACTTTCTTTTCGCTGTTTGCGATGGTGCTGTTTGAAGACATTTTTCTAATACCGAAAATTAAGCCTGCAGATCTCTTTATAAACAGTTAATAAAGTTAATGAGTGAGGAAAAATAAAGAGAAGAGTAATAGAGATAGAGCAGAAAGAATAGAAAGAGTATACATTTAAATAGTACTTTTGTGCTTTTATATACTTAATTATAGGATTAAATTGCTTTTCTGAACTTACTCGAAATAAATTCATTCCTTTTTCCCCTCAAAAATATAATATATCTCCAACAAATAAAAACAGAGAAAAAATCAAGATAGTAATATCAAAACATAAAAAAGGATATTAAAAATTGAAAGTATTACAAGTAGTTATAAGAATAATTAATCAATGCTACTGTATATTGTTTATTTCGTTTCCCCTACGAATATCAAATGATCAAATCTAATCTTTTATCTGCGATCATAACTAAATTGCTGCATTTTTTTTAAATGCCGGAATTATACCATAAATGTCGAAAGAACCGAAAGGCAAAACTGCGCATTTATAAATTTGCATCTGCATTAATTTTTATTTCTCAATAATTAGTACCCGTTTTCCAAAATATCCCAGCAGCCGATATTTACTAATAATACAAAAATCAAACCAACGTGCATTTTTCACATGAATTATAAAACATTTTATACTTAATCTATCAAGACAACTAATTATATTTAATATCTTTTCAGTAGAACTTATTCGCCCCAATTGGGATATAGATCGCTTAAAGCCATATTCCGAGCACTTTTAATACACTCAATGAATAAAATATAAAATTCAACTTAAACTAAAAATATACTCTATATTAAAATATTATATAATTTACAAGTATATAGTTAATGAGTTGATGTGAAAATTCTCGTGAAAAAAAAAAAAAAAGTTGATGTGAAATTTACCTGCTAATTAAAAAAGAAATTAAAATAAGTGAATTAACTTGAAATGTTTAAAAATAGTGGTAGATGAAATCATAACTTGAGATAAATAAATGTTCAAACTTTAAATAAAAGCGATCATTAGTAGAGTTATATTTTTGTAAATACCGAATAAATATGGTATTTTTTATGTTTTATAGTTTTTCCCTATTTTTAGTCCATTATAATACAATGATTTATTTCAAACACCATTTTTAAAAGTAAAGTAAATAGCTTCGTTTTTTTTTGTACATAAAGTAAGCAAATAAATAAAAAAGAGGAAAAGTGAATCAAATCACTATTCTTTTCAGATAGATACTAAGAGAAAATGTTTTTATAAACGAGAATAAGAAAAATGATTTCGTTTTTTGGATGTGTTCTGAATATAAATAACATGTCAATTAGTACTAATATGCACACATAAACGCAAAATGTAAAACATAAAATGAAAAGTTTCAAAAAAAAAAACAACTTGTCAAAAATATAAAAAGTATATATTTAGTTCATACCAGTTTAAATATTCATTATTTAAATAACGATTAAAAATATGTTCAGGTTGTTTTATAAACAAATCTAGATATGTGAACGGATGTATAATTATGCTAAATCACTAAAAAGAAAAAGAAAGCTAATATATTTTAGAATATCTCCAGCTATTAGAGTAGCTTTCTAATAAACTTTTTTCTCTAATAATGTTATTAAGTTTTCCCATAACCTCCTCCAGTTTTGCTTTTCGCTCAATAAGTTCCAGGTGAACTTTGATTTTTGGGTTTTGCTCAGCAAACGATTTTGCAAGTTCCTTAGTTTCGTCGCGATATATGCCATATAGCTGCGACTGCATTCTTCTGGGCATCTCAAAGAAAAACTCGTTTAGTAATTCATAGTTGATGAAAAGTACTGCACTATGAGCTAATTTTTGGCTCAATAGAACCAAGAAAGTTTCTGCGCAAAAACTCTTATTTTCAGAGTTCAAACACTTACTGCTAGATATCACTTGTCGGCGGAATTGCAGTATTTCCATTTTAGATTTTAAGTAGACCATACTTTGTGCGGCAATAAGCGATTGGACGTTTAGTTGAGGACTTTCCAAGTAATTACTTTTTTTCGAGTTTAAAGGTTGGGATAACTCTAGCTGGTTATCGTCCATACTCAAATTATCATCCAGTAGAGATACAGAGTTATCAGAATTTGTGTTTATGGTATCAGGAGAAATAGTATCAATTTCATGTTTCAATTCTGCGACTTTTTTTAAATTGATAATATCGCTGACCACAGTATTTAGAGTTGAACCTCTTTCTAAAGCCCTATTAACTAATTTTATATATTCATTCAATTGCCTAGCAGGCGTTGAAGATTTAGCTATTTTGATTTCGCTTTTGCACTTGTAAATTTGTTCATCTAAGATTTTTAAAGAAGATTCACGTGCTAATTTCCACTCATGAGGTTCTATTTCAATTTCATATTTGAATGGTTTTATAGTGTTTTCAACCTGCTCAACAGTCGATATATACTTTGATCTCAAAACCTCAGAGGCTATTTTTATTACAAGGTTTCTGGCGTCTGGGTGATAAGAAAATGGGGGAGTGTTAACTATTTCATACACGTTGTTCATAATCAAGTCTACAACTAGACGAGTAGTGTTTCTGCCAATTCCGCTCTTTACTAGTAGCCCTGAAGATCGATCTAGTTTGTGATTCCAATAAATATCGTTTTCAGGGAACCACATTCTTGAATCGTTGAGGCTTGAGGAGTTTGTGTTTTTATAATCAGATGAGTTATTAGAGTTATCATTTTCGCCACTTGACCCGATTGAAAGTGATCTTAGAGTTGATTTATTAGAGCTTAAGCCTGTTTTATTAGATGAAAAATGGATATCATCAGAGTTAGCTTTATAAAGCTCAACTAGAACTAGATTTATATTAGCAGCAGTGGATGAAATGACCCGTTTTGAGCTGTCAATAAAATCGCTAATAAATGGTGTTTTAGAATTCCCTAAGATGTGTTCAGACATTTGCTCGATTTTAGGGTCATTCCAGTATAAGCTGCTACATATCTCAATAATTTTCCTATGCATATACTTTTGAATTTCGTCACGAATTTGAGATTTTCCAAAGCTTTCCTTAAAAAGTTTTACTCGCTGCTTTAAGATATCAATGCTATCAGCTAAGTAAGACTCTGCTGTTATTCTTTCATCGTTATATTGGACTTTGATTTGATATTTAGTTTCTTCGAGATCAGATTGAACTTGGTCGATTAAGCCAGATAAGCTATTACTCATACTTTGATCAAGTATCCTGACCAATTTTTTGCGTAAAACATCAACGCTAACTTGGACTCTAGAATTCTTAAAAATAGAGTTTCGGTTATAGTATTGAGCTTCAGATAAAACCATGGTACCTGATTTTGGGTTTTTAGGGTCGTTTTTAATACTAACAGGTTTAGTTACAACACCGACGTAACCGAGATGTAAGGGGAATTCTTTTTGAGATAAGACATCAACAGCTTGACTAGGAGTCAAAGTATCAAGTTTGGTGATTACTCCTATAGTTCTTAGTCCTAGAGGATCATTTTTGCGACTAGCTAGTAAAGCTTCAGAGTTGGCTAAATCGACATCGGCTGCACAAACAGCAAGGATAATATTTGGTTCTTGGAGGTATTTATCACAGAGGTCTCTAATTTTTTGTTTTAAAAGCTCTGGCTGATATCTGTTAGTTACTTGGATGTAACCAGGCAAATCAACCAAACGAAGATCTGGTATATTGTTAGCGTGTATTTTGAGTTCAATTGGGACATCAGAAACGCATTCAGATTCAGGAACTGAGCGATTTAAGTCAAGAAGGGTTTGAGAGATCGATTTAAAATCAGTAATTTTAAATAGGCCTAGAGCGGGCAATTCACAGTATGGAACTTTGAGTTCGGGTTCGTGTACCAGAGTAAGTTCTATAGGCCTTCTTGTGACCATATTGCTACCTTTAGGTAAAAACTCCTGACCAACAATTGCTTCGAGTACAGAACTTTTTCCTGAACTCTGGGATCCGACGACGACAATACTAGGTAATTGCATAGAAACTTTCTTTTTTGTGGAGGTTGAATTTTCTATTGATTTGAGAAGAGTTTGAACTTCCAATAGTCTTTTAGTTAAAGCGAGTAGAACGTTTTCAGAATCAGAAAAATTTTGTGAATTGATATCCGAGTCATTTCCTTGGTTTAAAACGCTTTTTTCAAATTCTGGATCAATGATGCTTTCATGGTTGTCAGAATCGCTTATGATTTCTGATGCCAACGGAAGAAGGGCGATTAAATCTTCATTATTATTGTTATTGTTGCTATTTTTATTATTTGGATTACTTTTGTCTAATTTTGGAGTCTGATTATTTTCTTTCGAGTTATTTGCAAAAGGGGAATTGAAGGAGAGTGCGTTTTTTAAGCTACTAAATAAGCCGCTAGCCTTATCGATTTTATTATTTAGCCATCCTGGTTTATAAATTTGTTGTAGCTTGTATTCAATATAAAGGATGATTGAAATCGAAAAGGCAAAGATGTATGAGAAAAATTTAGCGCTTTTGTTCCCTAGCCTGAATGCGGTTTTTGCAGAGTTGGCAACTAGGCGTAGAGAAGCATTTCCAAAAAAGTTAAAGAATTTTTTATAGTTATCAGAGTATTCTCTTATTGAAATTTCGCCGATATATCGTTTTGAAGAGTTTTTAGATAAAATATTTTTGTTTTTAGAAAGGAAGAATGAGTTGAAGGGGTTAAGCTGAGTTTTTAAATGAGAATAATTTCTTTTGGAGAGCCCAAATAGTTGCTTTGTGTAATATAAATCTTTCAAGGCACATATATCTGATAAGATTGGTTGCTTTAGAATACGAGAGGATGATTTAAATAAGGGTATTGAAGAGATACTCCTCGGTATATATACAGAGTGAGTTCTTTTTTGGATAGCAGAATCAAATGAATCTTTGTTGAGGTTAGGGCTAGAGCTTGATTTGCAGTTTAGGGACTTGCTGGTAAATCTGAAGAGATTAGAAAGGAAAGGGACGTAGGATCTTTTATGTGCATTTTGGGATATTGATAAAAAGGCGGGCTTCTTTGGAAAAGAAGAGTATATAGATTTGTATTGTAGCATAGAAGTATATTTAGAGGTGAGTGTAAAATAAAATATAAGACATAGACTAAGACACAGACTAAGCTGATATATACGATCGATGCAGCTTCAACTTGCAAGCTGAAATGATAGTGTTATTATTTGCACACAACTCAATTGGTTAGGGCTAAATACAGCAGCTAATGCCATTTCGACGCTTTTCTTGGCGATGTGACCCGTATAAAAAAATATATAATTAAAAAAGTATTTAAGCCTACAGATATTATGTCTGCCATACAATTTGTTATTGGCCCTTCAGCTGAGATATAGAATATGGCTGATTTGATTCATGTATTGTAATTGGGCGAGATTAATTTTAGGTTATCAATACTAGAGCTTGGTTGGCTACAGGTTTGGCGTGACCAAGAGTCTCGAGAAAAGATGAAACTAAAGTATATGATTAATATTTTTCAAATTCTATTAATGGCATTTGAAACGTCTCATCTAAGCTTCATAAGCTTCAGCACTTGTTAAGTGGTGATATAATCAAAACAAAACAAAACGAAATACTCCACTATTTATTTTGTTTAGGATATAAACTTATCTTTGCTTATTTAATTCACTCCCAGAAAAATTTGATATGATTCAAAAGTATTCCCAACACTATTTTTTTCAATTGTTACTTTAAACACTATAACATTTACGTTACATGCAAAGTGAGGTTATAGTAAATAAACCCCTCTACAAATCCAGTAAACCATATTTCTCTCTTTTTTGATGGAACTAAGTGCAAAGCGTTTCTTTTTACATCACCAACCATTGCAATATACTTACACTTAAATTTGCGTCTATTTATAGTGGTATGAAATATCGCTTACTAGAATAATGATTTCTAGGCGCCAAGACCATATAAACACCAGCTAAGTTAATCCTCGTAGAGCGATACAAGCATTTGTCTAATATAAAGCTATACATAATTGATGTAAATATTTAATAATCAACCATCAACGTTTTATCCTATAAAAAATGAAAATACTCTCAATCTATACAACTTTATAAAACATACTATATTCATTAAGATTCTACTTTCTATTTAAATCTTTTTAATATTTTTTTACTTATATTCTTTAATAATTATAATAAACATATACTTTATGACCCTGATAGGGTACATTTTCACGTTTTTCCATAATTATTTTTAAAATCAAGAATTAAAGCTGAGCCGTAAATTAATAGCAAATTATATTTTAATTAAGCTTGAAAGTACTACTTTTCGCATGGAATTATACTATGAATCAAATTGAAGTTATTCCATAGCTCATTTTAGTGGAGAATATGCGAAATATTAAATGAAATATAGTATAAGAAAGGAAAGCAACTTGTAATTTTCGATATATATACTTTCATTGAGCTATAGTCGCTGATAGGGTGAAATCAATCGTTTTTTATTTATAACAAAGTTTGAAATATTTTTTGTTCAATGGAAACTACATTCAGGTGGATTTAAATTATTTGATTCAAGGACTGGCTGATGTCTAGGATATATAAATTTAGTACTAGCCATGATTATTGATTAAAATCCACTATCTGAATGAATGTTCTTGTTTTATTCTTAAGAGGTCTAAATGTAAAATAGGTTAAATAGGCTATCAAGAACTTTATCGATAAACAAATTATTGACTAAAAAAAACTTGATGTGAATTTTATTACTGTTTAGATATCATATTCACATGGACTTTTTATATAGCTCGTAACCTTGCTGCTATAAGTTTCTAGGGGGTTTAATGTTAGTTATAAAAGCTGATTTTATATAATAGTTTAAACGAGCTTAAAATAAGTGGATAAAATATGAGCGTTTATGAGTATAGCGTGTATGGTATACTATATGCATAACAGTTATACTAACTCTCTGAAAAATAATATAGGTTGAAATAATAGTTATTAAAAATAATTGTGTTATTAAATATCTGATTATAGTATGAAGATTTTTCTAGTATTTTGAGTATAATGAATGGAAGTGTTGAATAGATACGATTTGGAATTATACTGATTTATTTTCTTGTGAATTATATTTCGTGAAAACGAATTGTTTACATTATATAAATATTATACTGATTGAATAGCAATACCTAGCTATTTTTACATACCACATATGTATTACAGATAAATTATAAAAAATTTTATTTTCAACCTGCATTACAAGGATTTATGTTGTAATGTATTTTTCATTCACGAGAAGTGCATAATTTACTAAATTTCACTTTGTGGCCAAAAAGTTTATAAACGTTTTGAGAAGATAATTTCTTTTAATTAATGTAGAACTAAGATCGATAATATTAGATGCTGATAGGGGAAAATATGTATATGGCAGGTAATTCTATGATATAAAACAAAGTGCTATAGCAATTATGATATGGGAGATTCTTTATGGAATCGTTTTATAGTGCAAAGTGTTACAGCGTATAAAATTGTATAAAATTGAATTATAAATTTGTGGCCAATGAGTAAAACCATTTCTTACTTTTTGCGAATATAAATTTCAAATTTAAACAAAAAAATAGAAAAATCAAAATGCATATTCGATCCCGCCAATAATATTAGCAGCCAATAAATATTCAAGCAAATAACATGAAACTGATACCAAATGGTCTATTCGTTCAAAATCCCCGATATTTTAAGCTAAAATGGATGGATACTCACCATTCAAGTGCATCAAAAAACCTAAACTAAATAATAATAATTATAAAGCATATATTTCTGGGCTGTTTATATAATTAAGATCTGGTGTAAAAGAGTTAAATAATTTATGAATTAAACGAGGTTTTATAGGAACTTGATGCAGATATCACTTGAAATGTATATTAAAACTTGTACATAAGCGAACATTATTTATTAAAACACGCGTACTTTAATTAAACTATAAAAAAGATATGGATAAAAATACTCAAAAAAATGTAACGCTGTTAATAACGAAATTTCGAGCAGAAAAAAGTACGCTAGATTTTTTATTATTTTTAAAGAGTGCGAAAAAACTTTAATGTATTAAATTCAAGCGCGTGCTTATTATATTAATTTTTAGCCTTAATAGGAAATCTAAATGTATTGATTAGTCATCAGCGCTAATGCTTTTGGATTATTTATTTAGCCGCGGAGTTTTATTGGTACGATAACAATAAAGAATCTATGCTACAAAGTAAGTGATGTCTATCATACGATGAAATTTTTAGCCAAGAAATAAAAGCTACGTTTTTCATTGGAATTACAACGTTTGTAGCTCTGATACTGTAAATTCGATTTACAGGTAAGTTATTTCGTAAAAATCATGAGAGTTTAAAGCAGCGATAAAAATGCTCAAAAACTAGACTGGTTTTCTGAGTACAAAATATTAATTAAGAATCAGGGTCCTAAAGTTCATTTTATAAACTTGGATTGAATACTTTTTGGATTACTTATCACATGCATACTAATATGAGAGTGATGGTGTTCAAGTTTCGAATATGATAGATAGATACATAAAAGTCCATAAATTTAAAACGAGATAAATATTAAGCAACTTGTAGTATTCCATTTTTCAAGTTAAACAACGATATTTAGAACAAGTGCTGCATAACAAGTAAACCGTAGCAGTGATAGTATCAATATCAAAAGCGAAAACTCGTATCCTGATATTGATTAGTGTATCCTAATTTATCCTCGAGCCAGATAAGAGTAAACTTTAAAAAGTTTGTAAGCTGTTAAATGACAGATGCTGTTGCCCCAAAAGGGCTTGTGATGTAATATTGAAAGCTTTGGAAACTGAATGAATAAACGATTTAGCTGTTGGGTAATATGTAAATCTCAACCGCAAGAGCAGGTATTTAATAAAATATAGGGCTTTTTTTATAAAGCCATCAACTGAGTCTAATTACCTGATTTATAGCGAGCTTTAAATCTTCCAAGAGCAGTAGACTATTTTTGAACTGCTAAATATACCAAATATATTAGACTATAATGTTTTAACCTCGAGGTCTTAAGAAATGTTGGTTCAGTGTATTTAGACAACAAATAGTTATATTATTATAAATCATAAGCGAATCATAAAATCGATTTTTTTAAAGATTGTTGGGCGGGAAAAAGTTGATTAGAATCCCTATTTCGTAAAAATAATTGTACAATTATTAGGATCAACAAACTGGTATTAGAGCTACTTTTTAAAATTTTGATTAAAATAGTCGCGCATATCCTTTATCCTTAGTAAGCTGAATTTCTAATGTTTTTCTAAGGCAATAAGTATGGCAGAAATTAGCGAAAATCAGAATTTTTTACGTTTGTAAAAGTAAATATATATTCGTATAATAAGCTCCAGCCAATTAGTGCTATTACCCTCTTATGCTAGAGTAGATTTACTCAAGATTCACCTCAGCTGACTAATATAATAGCGAATAAAATATGATTATTATTTAATTATTGGTATCATATTTATGATAAAAATAGAACACATACCAATCATTACAAAAAATTGATTCATACCTAATTAGCCACAATTAATTATATTCATAACAAACGAGCCAATTATTCTCGACTAATTACAATATAGATAAATTATATAGCTAATAACGACGATAAACAATTACTGCCAAAATTATGGGCTAATCATTGTCAAGTTCAAATTGCAGTGAAACAAACGATGTCAATAGCGTGTTACCAAAAGAGGCTAGCAGTAGCGAATCAAACGTGCATGCATAAATCAATTGAATGCAGTTATTAATTCCCAAGACTTCTCCGCACAAAACCAAAACGATAAACAATTTATTATTGGCTACCTCTTAATTTGATGTCGCTAAATTTAAGACAGAGAAAGATTCATTAGTAAGCAAAGCATCATCTAATCAGCTATTTGCTGCAGAATCTATGAGCAATATCAAGAATATTGTTTAGCTGCGGATATTTCCCATAAGCGCATCTGATTTGCTGGAGAAGTTATTGAAATCTACCCACCTCCTTGAATAGCTAAAAATGGGAGGGCCAAGCAGAATTTTACATCAGAATTTATTTCACTCGGCACCTCAGCTTAATAACACTAGAACTCGTCACCTAATCAAGAAAAGAGCAATACACTAATATTCCACTCACCCTAGAATACCAAAGCGTTAAATTTGAAGGTATATAAACTGATGTCGTTGCCGCAGTAATGTGATTCTGCCCAAACAAACCATCCTCTCTTTTCTTCAATAAACAATTTCGCTCTTGTCGTATTGATTCCTTTTTATTATTTATATCCTTAAGTCTACTATCTCACATTTCGCCAACGCTTTAATTAATAACTATTTGACTTTTTTATACCTAATCTCAGCTTATCTCAGTTTTTATTGATATCACTGATTAATACGATTACACTTTATTATTTATTGAGCCTACTTGCTTTATCTTTTATTTGTCCCCTGTAGTTTAGATTTGCCTCTGTCTAGCTACTATTATCGCCTGCTCGTTCCTTCTTTATTATTCGATTAATAAAGAAAAAACTCACAGGCCTTTTTTTTAAAGTCTACTTAGTAGATCTTTATTCTCGCTCTATTTAATTTTTATTTATTATCATATTTTACTGTATGCCTTTTAATCACAACAATTGCAACAATACCTTTACCTCTAAACCTGAAAAAAGTCAATTTTCTATTCAAATAGAAGCTTATCTTAACAACATCATTTCCGAAAACACTAAAACATCCATTAACTCAATTGAAAATGAACACAAAAGCTTCAGAAACCAAACAGATAATAACCTTACTCCCCTATCATTTATTTCTGATGGTCTCACTCCACTATTACCCCTAAATGATAGTGATCCTTACAAACATAACACTTCAAACATAAAGAATATTTATTCTCTAGATAATTTTATCTCATCAAACATGTCTCTTAACCATACTGCTCCTACAAATAATGTATATCGCGATACAAATAATTTGTCCATTGACAAATTTATGCTTAATCCGAACAACATTCATATGTGTTCTTCAAACACATTAAATACCGTTCTTAACGGTAATACCCCCGCTTTATCTGAGACTGATTTTTGCTACTCAACAACTATCTCTCCTGAGTTTGTTTACCCTCAAACTTCATTATTGTCTCAGAAAAACGACATTTTGACTCCAGCTCTCTTTAGTAGCGACGCTACTCCTAACATTCTCTCTAACGGCTTCTACGATCCGTCTCAGATTTTCACCACTCCTTTCATGTCCTCAAACACTGAAAACTGCTCTCCCTCTGAAAACTTTGATCCTAATAACTCTCTTATTCCTAGTGAGCTATTAAACAATGACATTTTTTCATTACTAAACACACCTTCTGTTCAGCATAATGCCGATAGCTCTCAGTTTAACTTATCTAACCAAATTGACCAAAACACCCTCTTTGCTGCTGGAAATCCATCACACTCTGATCAGGCATTTAATTCTATCTCTGGTATCGATGATCTCATCAGGTCGCTCCCAAGACCAATCAACAAAAAGCTAGACTCATTCAAGAGCACTGCCTTCCCTGAGTCTAACCCTGCGAATTTATCGAGGCACAGCTCCTTTGCCCCTCTCGAAGAGCTCTTTGAATCTTTTGTTCATGATCCTTCTCAGTCCAGCTCTGGGTTATTCTCAACTTCTAAAGCCTGTTCTCTTCAGCTCCTAGGCAAGTTGGCTAGTCAGACTGATAGCGATGCTACCATTTCTCTCTTCAACTCTCCAGAGCTCCGGCTATTCGAATCTGTAGCTGGCTATGGTGCCAACTCATTTGCTAAGAATCTATTTGATGCTCTTAATAATACTTCAATCCCATCTCTACAGGATACACATTCTAATACCACAGATTCTATTCATGCCACCTCTGGACCTAACCTTAAGCGTGCTTTTGACATCTCTGATGATGCTGTAAGCAGTCCATCTAGCAAGAAGTCTAAGTCCTCCGATAACTCCGAGGTCACCCGCCCCTTTACATGCTCTATATGCAGCAGGCAGTTTGCTCGCAAGTATAACCTTAAGACTCACCTTACTACCCACCCTCAGTTTAAGGATGTCTCTAAGAAATTTCCTTGCACAGTTTGCAACAAACAATTCACACGAAAGCATGATCTTAAGAGACACTTATCTACCATTCACTGAATTTACCATTTATTTTATCTACTTTTCTGACTTTTTATACTTTTGTATTCTTCATCTATATTTATATTTCTGAATCCAAAATACTTTATTTTTATTTACCACTTAACTTTTATTATTTAATCATTATTAATTTGATCAGTTATTTCCTTTTTAAACTATTTTTATCGGTGATTATTAACTTAACCTTCTTGACGAGTGGTATCTAATTCTGATGTACTAATATAGCAAACTGAATTTAAATGTTTTAGGATTATAGGGTTATGCACTCTATTTAACACGATGGTATGTCTCTCTCTCTCTCTCTTAGAAAAGTTTTTTCTTGTGCGAGCCAATAGGAATAGAGAATCTATAAAATTTTATTTATCTACTATTCACTTTTTTTTTACGCCCGTACTAAATAAAATTGATTATAATCATCGAACGCGTGGCCTATCGACTTTAACTTATTAATACAACTTTGTTGACCTTGCCAAGAGCTACATTTTGGTACAAGTTTGGTCTCTTTAGACAAAGTTTAAGTGTTAAAAAACACATACTGCTGGGGTCTACAATATGGACACCCCGGCGTCAAAAAAGTTTACTCTGAAGCTTGGAACTGGGTTCCAACATGCAAAAGTGACCAACTCGACTGGGTCGAGGTACAATAAGAGCACTGTGGGCCGAATGATTGACCACATATACTATGCTGGGCTCAACAGCCGCCCAAACTGGTGCACAGAGAACCGGTTTTTAGACCTCTTCGACCACATGCCGATCACAGCGCAGTGGATTTAGGACGCTCTCGAGGTAACTGCGAAAAAAACTAAAATTAACGCGAAAAAATTGCTATTGGCTGAAAATAGTTTTGTCAGCCATAACCGATTTACAGTGCT
>LSSN01001135.1:0-13562 GCA_001970855.1 Smittium culicis | reverse complement strand
CTTTTTTATATTCAAAATTTTTTCATTAATTAATTAATTTCGTAATTAAAAAAATAGACAAAAGTATAAAAAAGCATAAATTTCCCATATCTAAATGTTGAAAATTTTTAAATGTTTATACTAATTAAAAAATTTAAACACTTTATTTATTTTACTTTAAATAAATAAATTTCATAATCAAAAATAATTTTTATATATTAATCGCTATAATTCAATTCTTATTTTAGAATGATTTTAGTGGCACATTACTAAATATTTTAAACAATTCATTTCTATATTTCATTTTTTATTGATTTGCATAAATATTATCGCTTGATATGTTATTGATATTTTTTATTTAGCATCTCAATTTAATATAATTATATAATTATATAACTTGTTATAATTTAGTTATTTATCTTCTTTCTATAAAATTATTTATTTATTTTATTACAATCACTATAAGTACTGATTTCAGGATTTAGTTTAGTATTAATATTTCGATAATACATCGTCTTATCATTGATAATCACGGCTAACGGGAAAATATAATTTTCAAGAGTATATCGGCATAATTTTCATAATTCATAGCTTTCCATTGATCATCAGTACCTTTTACGAGATCATCTAAACATCAGTTAATATGAAATATACGAAATGGATTATCATTAACAGTTTTAAGCTTAGAAAAAATTATACCACATCGATGATTTTAAATTATTCAATAATAAAATATCAATTCCAAAAAAACGAAAATAGAAAATAGAAAATTATAATTTTAGGGAATTGCTAGACGAACACCACTTTTTTGTTAAATTTACTCCATAAATTATAATTCTTATTTTAATTGGCTATTTTTTTCGTTATATGCTGTTGTTATTATTATTCCTTGAAGATTCGCTCATAAAAATTAATATTTAATCTTTTCAATCTCAATCCGAATATACTTTTCAAAAAAAATTTTTAGTCTACTATTTATCTTTTAGTCTTTATTAACAAACATATTTTAAAATGGATTTTTTAAATAATGAATTTCAAAACAGGGATGGCTTGCTGAATGAACTTAGAAGTAAATATATTAAGCAAATTTCAACATCAAAATAACAAGTTCAAAAGAATACCATTTTTACATTGTCTGCAAAAAAATTTGAATTTATAATAGTAAAAAAGTTTAAAAGATTATGAAATCCGGAACTAAAAAAACTTGATTCACTTTTCAAATTAATGTAGCAAAAAACATGAATAATCTATGGGTACACAGGGTTTTAAACCAAGAGCATAATCATTCTCTAGATAAGGAGGTAATATAAATTTACAATATTCGAAAATTAAGTGAGGATTGAAAGGATGTTATATCTGAGCTTTATGGATCAGGGATAGCACCGAGGGAAATTTTTACTGTTTTTCAGCAAAAAACTCCAAGTGTTCCTATATTTAGTAAAAAAATCTATACCAAATCCAGAAAATTAGAAGATCTAATTTATACGGTAGAACATAAATTCAAGTGCTATTTGAAATTCTTAATACAAAATATATTTTCACTAGATAAAAGACCGATAAAACCGCCAGAATTATCTGTTTACCGTTCTTGATGAAAAAATCTATTCATTCTACTAGGAAAAATCCAAATTTTGTACTAATAGATTGCAACTATAAAACCAGTAAATTCAAAACACCTCTTTTGGAAATTTTTGGAGTATCAAGAACCGGGAAAACCTTATATCCATGCTTTGTTTTTATTAAAATAGATACAGAAGAGTTTTATGACTGGACGCTAAATAATCACAAAGACCTTTTTAAAGGAATAAGCCAACAAAATTTTATATTAACAAATATTATTTGGCACAAATGAATGCTATAAAAAGCGAAATTAACAACAGCAAAAAAAAAATTTCTTAGTGAACACTATTAAGAACGTATAATAAAAAATGAAAAAAAAAAAGCGGGATCCAAAAAGATGAGGATCAGTTTATAACTCAAAAATGGTACAACTTTTAAATTTTAAAAGTGATATAGAATATGGAAGCAACTATATAGAATTTGAATCAAAAATTTCAAACTATAAAAAATTTCATAGATATATGATTAATACATGACTCCCATTGTTAGGCACGAAGGGAGGAGTAAAGACAGGGCTAAGAATTGACTTAAAACTTAAACTAAGGCTAAGGCTATGACTAAGACTAAGATAGTGCTATTTATTTAATATTATAGGGATAATTTATATATAGTGGAATAAATATAATAAATAAATAATACACTTAGATTTTTCTGAAAGATGGGAAAAGGTTACCCTTAAATACTTTTGATGAAAAATCTAAATGATATTGTTAAATAAATACAATTATAAAAGCATTAATGATTTCCAAAAAATAGCTTGCGGAATATTATGAAATATTCTAGAAGGTTCTAGAAACGACTGGAAATAGTCTATGGGTAACATTATATTGTATTCCAAAAATTTTCATTGTATTCTATAATTTTCTATGATATTCATTGCATTCCATAAGGTTCCATTGTATTATATAATGCTTCATAACGTTCTAGATTGTTTTTTTGCATAACAATCATACAAAAAAAGTTTTATGTGTAAATAGGTTGATAAGCATTTATACTTTGGAACAAAAATACCTCTAAAGCAGAGGGTGTACACTCACTACTAAAAAATACTTAAGATCTCGACAAATTTTAATATTATCGAACCAGTAAAATTCTGAAAAAAAATAAGAGTCTCAACAGGGGATCTTTTAAAGACATTTAAAAATGTAAACTTGGCAGCTAACAGAAAATAAAACAATATTAAACTTAGCATAGCTTCAGATACTCAAAAGGCCCCACACTATCTTAAAATAGTTTTATTCAGAAATATTACCTACACAATTTCAGTAGCGATATAGAAAAAGATAGAGGAACAGCATTTAAATTATTTAAAAATGCCAAAGAATAACCCTCTTCCAGAATTCACTAATATTTTAATAGTAACGATGGGGTTTCCATGTTCTTATGACTTAAATAATCGTATAAGAAAAGGTAAATCCATAAGTTTACACAAAATTGAATTGTTTTGGGTTCTTTAAAAACTAGATCCACTTGAATTTTCGGTAGTTCGCTCTGTAGACTCAATTGATGGTGAGTTAAAACAAATATTAGTTGAATACAACAAAATTTTTATTAAAATTCCAGTTTTTAGAAAAATAGTTACACTTGATCAGATAGCTGGTTTTATTAGTTATTTATCAATTACCCCAGATAATAACCAAGTACAGATTTCCAAAGGAAGACCTAATAAAATCAAAAAGATAAAACTATCTTCAACAAAGCAGAATTACTAGTCATTTGAGCTTTATGAAAACTTTAGGTTTAAAAAGTGTAGTTCATGTGGAGACACAGGTCATAATAAAATAAATTTTCCTAAAAACAGCAAAGTGGTGCATACTAGTGATAAAACATAACCTCGTACATCCAGAAAAAAAAATTAAGGATCATAAGAAAGTTTAACCTGTAGCAAACTTTTTTTATTTAATCAGTTCAGCATATTTGTCGGAGATTTTCCCACTTCTCCACCTAGAGTTTATATTCTAGGGTTTTATTTGGTTCAAAATTTGTATAAGAAAAGATTTATAAAAAAAACGATATTAAACTTTGATTATTTTTTATTCAGTAGTTGTTTTATCTCCCCTCCTTTTTTTTTAACAAAAAGTTACGACTATTTTTATCAAAATGTTTTTTTTTTTTTTAAAAAAATCGATCATTGATGCTACCAGTTTATACAGTGCATCTGTAATAAGTTTAAAATAAAAATTATTGGTATAAAACAAATAACCTAGTAGTTATTCGAAAGTAAAATGTATAAATTAATATAACATTACTCATAAAGGGGATCGCTTTATAAAAAACTCACGAAGAATATTTTGTTCTTAGTGATAAAAACTTAAGAAAATCCTTTTTAATCATAATCTTTAAGATCTGTAATTTAATAGAAAGAAAAAAATAGAATATAAAGAAAATAATAAAATGATTGGATTCGATGCAATTTCTTTGTTTAGAAAGAATCCACTACGACATATTTTTCTTTAGCTAATTTAATATTTTAAATATTAATAAATCTTATTTTCCTTGTTACTCGGTGGTTTTATTTTTCTACTTTTAACAAGATTATTTTTATTAAATATTTAAAAATTAGATATTTTTATTATATATTTAAAAATTAGATATTTTTATTATATATTTAAAAATTAGATATTTTTATTATATATTTAAAAATTAGATATTTTTATTATATATTTAAAAATTAGATATTTTTATTATATATTTAAAAATTAAATATTTTTATTACTCAAATCAAAGTAAAATTTAATCAGTATTATTTAAGTAAGTATATTTCACTTCTTTAGCTGTGTCCTGCAAAACTCAGGCAGGTAAAATATCGCTAAATCTGAATTTGAAGATTCATTTTTTAATTAAGTTTGGATTCAAGAATGAAAGATTTAATTTTGATTTCTATAAGGTTTAGAAATTTTAAAACTTATAATAAAACATTCTATCATTTATGGAAGTGTTTTGAACTATCTTAAAAAAAACGAGTAGCAGATAAATTATAAAAACTAAAAGCACAAGCATAAAAAATTTTTTTTCTGAAATATTTCACCAATAAACTTTCAAAATTAAGTGTGCTTTATTGTTTATCGAGTTAATTTAGAAAAAAAAATGAGTGCGTTTAGCATTTACCTAATTTTAATTCTTAAATGTTATAATCTTTTAGTAAACTAGTAAATTAAAAAATAATATTTCATAAGAATTTTTTTGAAAAAAATTATTTTAACAAAAAATTACGTATAAATAAATTTATTCATATTGATATTTGAAAATTAGAATGTAAAATTAAATTCACTAAAAAAATTTATATCAAAATAAAACAAAAATTTAATTTAATTTATTATGTTATTTCGTAACCGCTGTCCTGCACGCTTAAGTAAATTTATTCAAATAAAGATATAAATAAAGATCCTAAAAAATTCTTATCCAGAATTAAAAAGATAAATTAAGTTTTATTTGAGTTTTTATATAATAGTAAAATTTTTGGATTAATAAATAGTACAAATAAAATTTACTAACTTTATTTTAACTGTAAAAGAAGTATTTCATATTAATTTGAAAGTAACATTTTATTTATTAGCTATTTATAACATATTCAAATATCAATTTATGTGGAAGTGTATAACTTGAGAAATAATTATTTATTCGACTTGGTATTATACTTATTTTCTTCTATTATTTTCTAAAAATCGTCTTTTAAAATTTAATTGTGATGTATAACTGTAATATAACCTTATAATTTTTAATTAAATAATGTATGTTAAACTAAATGTAACGAATTATAAATTTTGCATTAATTTTAGTATTGTAAGTCTACCACAAGGAAACCAAAAAGATTATAATTCCATTTTTTATATAACAATTGTGGTAGTTTTAAGCGTACCACTACCTTTATTTTCGGTTAGTGATTTAATTTAGTGTATATGAAATATATTCACAGAGGGTATTAAAGCGTAATATTATATTTTAAATAATGTTTATGAAAATTGAGAGAAAAAAAATTAAAGTTTCTTAATTATTTTTTTAATTGTAAACTTTGTTCCAAGAATTTAATTTTTAAAGGTTATAATTTAATTAACGTTTTGGGTTTAAATCGAATTTTATGCCTTGATAATTTATGAGCTTGAAGTTTTCTATTTACTTTTTAGTCTGTTTTCGATGCTATTTATTTATTATTTTTAAACTTGACTCCTAATTAATTAAAAAAAGATGAAAACTAACTATAAAAAATGTTGTCACTAAAATTCGAGAGCGAGCTATCCCCCATCTTCGCACTTTGTTTTTATACCTTATTCTAATTCTGAATAAAATTTAAATCATATTACGTTTTCTTTAATAATCACAGCGAATACTTAATTTCAATAACAATTTCTTAAAATTTTCATGTTTTTTTGATAAATTTTCTTAGATTTCGATTAGTCCAATTAATCTTTTAATTTTTTTTTCTTTGTGTGTATGATAATTTCTTTTAAATAATAAACGATAAATCTGCATCTCTTTTTCATTTTTATATTATATTAATTATCTTTTTTAACTCACTCAACGTAAATAATATTCCATTTATATCTCAATCTTAATGTAAAGTTTCGATTTACGAGTTCTTTTATCTCAGTCTTCGATTTACTCTAAGACACATTAAAATCGTATATAAATTTATTTTGAATGAAAAGAAAACCCCCAAGAAAAATAAAACAGCAAACTAAATTAGTCGAGTATAAAGAAATTGATAGATGATTTGACAATTATTTGATTAGAAGATTGTAAGGCGATTCGCTTATTTGGAATTTAAAAAGAGAATTGATTTATTCAGTGAAAATAACAATCCACGAAAGAAAAGCAAAACTTTATTAATCGTAAAAAATAAAATACTTTAGAAATAAATTGAAAACAAAGTTTGGTAGGTTTTTTTTTTTATTTATGAAATTAAATAGGTAAGAGAAGTAGAAAAGTGAAACGCTCTCGAAAATATTATAAAAATCCTTATTCCTTCGTTTATAAAAAAAATATTTCTCAAATAAATAAAATAAAAGTAATTAAAAGCAAACCTAAAAAAGTGAGAAAATAAGTAGAAGCTTAACTTTAAAAGAGCCCTTAGTTTAAAAATTATTATTTATTTGATTTTTTATAATTCAATAATTAAAACCTTAGCCCTTTTACTATTTTTTTTGAGAAAGCTTACTATGTTTTGTTACATTAAATTATAAAACATTGAGTCTAAAAGGATTTCTCTGTAGGCAAACTGGATTTTAAAATCTTAAATCATTAATTGAAAATAAAGGTAAAGTAGCAATAAAAACTACTGCATAATGAGACTAATAATGATGTCTTACTAAATTTGACTGTTTAATGATACACACTATTGAATAACTTAATGAAATAAGATTATAATAATTATATTATAATTAAATCATAAAAATTTGAACTGAAACCAGGAAATTATAAAAACAGCGACCAAAGAAAAAAATTATATTTTTCTTAGAATAGGAAAGGATAGAGTTAAAATTTAAATAAGACTAAACTAAAAGAATTTAGGATTTAATTTAATTTAATAGCTATACATTTTTTTTCTTGGTCACTCACTGATGATAAATTTATCTCATTTAATAATTAAATAAATATTTTAAATCAAAATTTAACCTCTATATTGTTACGATAAATATAAATCAAAATTTAACCTCTCTATATTGTTACGATAAATATAAATCAAAATATAAACCAAAATTCATCAAATATCAACATAATCCCATTGAGCAGATGCTCAAAAGAACTAAAGAACTCAGCATCAGAAACTCAAAACTTCTACATATATACATTTTAACGGTTATAAATCTTTATAAGTTTCAATCTAAATTTAAAATATAATTTAATCAACGATAATTTATCCAAGGTATTAACTATTCACTTATTTTTATACACTCTTCAAGATCTTTTTAGTTAAAACTAGCTAATTCGTTTCGGGAATTCTGATAGATGAAATAATTTAGGTTCAATTAAATTCTAGTACAAAGAATTGCGCATTCCTCTACTACCCAATAAAAAATGCAATTAGTTTATTTTGGTAATCAAGTAAATAAAAAAATCAAAATTTCTTTTAAAATAGGCTAACTGCATTATTATTTTTTTGATTTTTATTCTAAAAGAATTAGGCCGAAGCAACGCGCTCTTGATCTAAATTTCATGATATATTTAAAATAATAATTCTAAATTTTTACCAAATTCTATTAAAAATTGTTTTTTTAAGTTTGAAGATAATTTTAGTAATAAATAGATTTAAAATACGAGATCAACACTATAAAAAAGCTTCTATCTTGAAATTTAAATGGCGCTTTTTAATTTAGGTAAAATAAAATATCATATTAAAAGATATTGAAAGCGGTTTACTTTAAAAAAGTATTTCAATAATATATAAATAAAAATATATAGAAAAATTTCATGGATCTAAATGCCAAGATAAAAAATTTGAAACTGAATTCTCGGTTTTTTAAAATCGAATTAAGATTTTTAAAAATTTATCAAATATATTAGAAAATCAAAATGGTCTTTCGAAAGTCGAAATTCACCGATTTGGAAAAAAAAATCCTTAAAACATTAGATATTTTATTTTTTAAAAAATCGTATGAGAGTGATCTCAAAAATTTGTATGAAAGATTTGGAAAATAGATTTGTAGTATCCTAATTGTCCAAAAATAATATATTTGAGCTTATTCAAGCGTAAATAAATTGGCTGAAAGAGACTAACACAATTTTCGCTTAATAGTGGCGAAAAATTAAATTCTTTTTAGCTGCTACTTTTAACCATATATATTAGTCATGTAAATAGCAGTATAAGTCACCTGCTACTTTATTAATTGTAAGCATTATTTACTACATCATTTTCTAGTATTAACAAGTTACCATTTATTATTACTCAACACTTACCCCTTAATCGTTCAAAAAATCAAGATGCATTTAAGAAATTAAAATAAGACATATCAGATAAGTGATCCAATTTATTAAGACCCATATTATAAATCTTTGTGAACGAGAGTATTTTAAGGAAGGTGTATTTTTTCTATCTAGAGATTTTTTTCTAAAATAAATTAAGACATGTTTTTCTTTGACTTGAAGAATAAGTATCTTTTTCACAATATTTTTAACTTATCGCATATTTTTATCAATTTTTATCGTTCGCAAAATGAACACTATAATAAAAATTAAACTGCGCTAGCAAGTAGAAAATATTGAACTACTCATCAGAGCGACTGGTACTTCGAATAAAAAATTCATACAAATCATCATATTTATTTTCAATTTTTAATAACTGCTTTCAAATCACGCTTAAATATTCATATTCATCTATGGTCTTGAGCTAGAATTAAAATAAATTATTAGAAATTCAGCCTGGAATTATTTAGCTAGTAATGGCTTTTTCTCCATAGATTGTAAAATATTCAGCAGCTAGAAATCTATTGTTCTAATCTTATTAATAGTTTAGAAATTTTTATGGCCTAAAATTATTAACCTATTTATATACAAATTTTTAGATAAAAATTATACTATTATGAATATAAAACTCAGTAAACCCTAAAAAAAAAACTTTTAATCTTTTAAACTAGTTATTATTATTAAGTGTGATTCAGAGTTTGGCCTCAGGAAGAGTACTTTTTTTTTAATCAGTAATTAAAAATTGAATATTTAGATTTCTTGACGCGAGAAAAATTATGAGTTTTTCATATAATACCCCGCTTTTTTATGTTAAATTTTACTGATATTAATTTATGTAGGCAAAATTCTCAGCGAATATTATTTCAGAGGTCACAAGTTGTAATTACTTTTTTTTTTTTTTTTAGTAAATTTCAAAAGTGAAAAAATAGTCTCATTCTCTTTTGAAAAATTTTCAGTTCCAATTTTCTAATCTTATAACTAATCATTTTTGCTAACAATTATCAGGCTAAATTTTTGGCTATTCTTAAAAATAAAATATACGGCTAAAATTGGATAATTGGGCTGGGGTAGATTTTAATAAATTCAATTTAGTTTTTTGTAACAGATATTCTTAGGAGAAGAGGACTTTTTTTTCTTATAAATTCTATTTGATTATTTATATTAGGTAGTGGTCTTATTTGTATCAAGTAAATCATTCTGATATTTTATAGTAAGATTTAAAAATTAAGGAATGCTGCTAAGTAGGAAAAATTAAACAGGAGATGTTCCGCTCCAAGAAATAATCTCCCATAAAATATTCATCTCCTGTGTTACACAATGTGTCACGAGAAGTATGATCCTATCGGCTTTCTGATTAACCAATCACAAATTAGTTATATAAAAAATGAAAGCTAAAAAAGAAAATACGTTTTTACTTTGTCTGCTAGTGTTAATATGTTTAATGTAAATATTGGTGGTATTTATAATGCTTTGTTCTTTAAGAATGTTGAGCTTTTCTGTGTATACGATTATTTTTTTCTCAACCGATTTTATACTCAAAAATAATTTCAGTTTATTATAGTAATTACTTGGATATATAATGGTAATGGCCTATTAAAAGTATCAAGTAATTTTTTTTGTTTTTTATTTACAATTACATCTATCCAGGGTTAAAGACCTCACAAAATTAAATTCGAAAAGACATGGTACCACAGTCACGAGTGAATTTAAAAAAACTATAGATTATTAGAACGAGCGAAAATTTTTCTGATAAAAATTCCCTATTAGTCAGTTTTAGCTTTATTTTTAATTCATGATAAATAAAATTATCAGCTATCAAACCTGTAAAACCAAAAAATTTATTTAGTTTACATTATCAAACAGTTACTAGTATAAAAGTCCATTCTCTCTATAAAATACCTCAAATAAAAATTAAAATTGGTCAATTTTCGTATCGCTAAATATTTAAGTAAAATAATAGTTTTATACTACTTTTAACAAAATTATCTAAAAAAATTCATACCATTGTTAAAGACCTAATTGTTAAATCAAACTAACTAAACGCAATTAAAAGCGTAAAATTTAAAGCAAAGTACTTAAATCTATGACTACATATTCACTAATCTAGTTTATATAAAATAATTGAAAAAAGAGTATAAATAAAAGCCTGTAGGCTTCTCAATAATGTAAAGTATACTGACCTGTTTGAATATATCGCTATAGTTAGTCGTATAACATTAAATTGTATCTTAGCTACTATTAAGAGTATAAATCATATCATTCTTGTATCTATTTCATTCAAAAAAACTAATATTTTTATTAGTTAAATTATTCGAACCATTTCTAATTAATTTTTTACCAGTAAATTACAAATCCAGAATCTTTTAGACTTTATCGACCTTTTGTTTTATTATTTTGAAAAAAAAAAAAAATTATAGTTAGCTTTTTTTAGCAATCTAAATTAAACTTGAAATTATAACCAGCTAAATAAACATGTTCAAAGAAGAGCTATTTTCTAGGACAGCAAAGTCAAATTTGCAAAAAGACTTGTCATTTGCGAATGCAATTGTCGAAGCTACAAACAATGTATTTGATAAAGATTCAAACCCTAATGGCGTTTTAAATTTGGGTGTTGCTGTAAATAAGCTTCAAGAAGGTGTCATGATAGATAAACTCAATTCAATCAATACTATTACCAAAAGAGACCTAGATTACGGCGATCCGATTGGATCTGTTGAACTAAGAAATAATATCAAGTTTATAATAAATAGACACTTTAAACCTCATCGTATTGTCACTGTGAATGATATTATTGTCTTCAATGGAATTACTTCAGGTCTAGACAAGTTAGCTTCTGCTCTTTGCAACCCAGGTGATGCTATTTTAATACCTTCGCCTCTATACTCCTCGTTTACTCTCGATTTTAATTTGGAGTCAAATGCTAATGTTCAGTTAGTTAAAATCCCTTTGATTGAATTTCATGATCCTGGTCAAGTCTCCTACTATAAATTTGTATTTAAACAGCTATTGGAAAAAGGAATAATAACTAAGCTAATTGTAATCACCAATCCGAATAATCCGCTTGGGGTCTGCTACTCTAAGCCCGTTTTAGAAGAAATATTGAAATTTGCGAATGAAAATAGCATATTTGTTTTATTCGACGAGATTTACGCGCTTTCAGTCTACAGAAACCAAAGCTACTACAATCATTCTAACTCTAGCGACATTAAACTTAATCAATTTGTTTCGCCCGTAATTAATGAACTTGATAAATTTGAACCTTTTGAGTCTATTTTATCTTGGGGAAATCTAGATGAATTCATTGATCCAAAATTAATCATTGTTGCACATGGGCTAAGTAAAGATTTTTGTCTAAATGGATTCAGGGTTGGCTGGTTTGTTAGCCCATGGAATAAGTCTTTGAATGATGCTATATCGATTTTAAGCGAATTTTCTTTTATTTCTGGGATTGCTGATTCGATAACTACCAGATTACTTGGTGATATCGATTTTATTGATGGTTTTATTCAAACTGTACAGAAAAATTTGCTAACCAGCTTTGAAAGAACTACAAATTATCTGAACGACAAAAATGTTCCCTTTGTTCCTGGAATAGCAGGTCCATTTTTATGGATAAACATTCGCGAGCAACTTTTTATTTGGAAAAACAAAAACTTGAAAGCAAACGAAAAGCGTTTGGAAAGTCAGAGCGAATTAACATTTGATGACGAAATCTCGATGTGGAACGATATACTTCACAACGGAAGAATATATGTTACATCTGGTGCCAGCTATCACTCAGAAGAGCCTGGTTGGATCAGGTTGATTTTTGCTATTCCCTGGGAAACTATGGAACTAGGACTTGACAGACTTTTTGAATTTATTACCAAATCCCAATAAAGAGTTTCTGATATTTTTTATTCTATTATATGGTTTGCAATTTTATACATGATTTTTTTTAGGTTTTTAATGTTATTTTAGCCAAATTCATATTTAAAATTTTATTCTTTTTATTGTTTATTAGGCGTTTATCTATGTAAAAATCAATAAACGTAACAGAATCCAAAATTACCACTCTTTTGTCTTTAACAACTATTTCTATAGGAAAATAAAAAATTTTGAGAATTATAGAAATTGGTTTCTCTACACATAAAAAAATCAGTTTCTTATTACTTTTCACTTGTTTACATTCTATTCTTAAACATATTGTATAATAAAATCGAATGCAAATAAAACGAATATTCCATATAAAAGTATGCATCTAATGTGGATGAAGCGTCGCGAGGAACTGGGTATAACCTCAGTGTTCCTCCGTACTAGTATCGCCCGTGAGTGTGCTATCATCAAGTGGCCGGCATCCAAAACGTGTATTGCCGATCTCATCAACAAGCCTATCAAGGCCCAAAAATCATCGTAGGTCACTGGCAGCTCAAGGTGGATAAAGAGATATTGCCGGACAGACGCTGCTGGCCAGACTGTGATTTCACTGGCCAATAGAAAAATCAAAAATAATCGATCTAAAATTCAATACTGGGGGACCTCAATATGGATACCTCAGCGTCTATTAGGCTAGCTTTGAAGCTGGGAACTGGGTTCCAACAAGCCAAAGTGTCAAACTCAAAAGGATCTAGGTACAATAAGGGCGCAGTTGGGCGTATGATTGATCATATATATTACGCTGGACTCAACAGCCGACCAAACTGGTGCACTGCAAACCGCTTTTTGGACCTGTCAGACCACATGCCGATCGCCGCGCAGTGGAACTTGGACAGTTTCGAGGTCCCAGAAAAAAAAGTCAAAATTAACGCCAAAAAAATTTTATTGGCTGAAAATAAATTTACTACTAATAATCGTTTTGCGGTGCTTGCAGCATCAAATTTGGCTCTATATGAGCTTTGCTTAAGCCTAGTAGATGTCGCTTGGGATCAATCAGCTCAGCTAGGTGCTGTTACTGCACCTGGCGAAAGCTTCAAGACAATACTGTCGAAAAAGACGCTGAAAAAAATAAAAAAGCGCAGAAAAAAATTTGAAAAAACTGTAAATAAAAAAGGGCCAATAAGCGAATACGTCGATGCCAAATCGAA
>LSSN01001133.1:0-10048 GCA_001970855.1 Smittium culicis | reverse complement strand
TGTGCTATAAGATTCTTTTAAATTTCAACTTTATTTGAATAGATTTAAAGAAGTAAAAAAATATATAATAAGTAATTTAATAATGTAAAAGAAGTTATATTTTAAAAAGTTATCTTTTGTCTTGCATTTTATAGTTGTTTTTTTTAATGATTTTTTGCTTTTCTTATTTTCTTATTTTCTTATTTTCTTATTTTTTTTTTATGTTTTTTATGTTTTGTTTTTATCGCAGCATATCTTTATAGATATAAATAGGGATCTTCTATTTATATCTATAAATAGTTCCTTATTGTTATTGATGATTTATTAATAGTTTTAAAGTTCTTATTGGCGGATATTAATATCAAATTAATTTCTACTAATTGTATGCATATTTATATATGCTTTGCTAATATATTACTAATTCCTATAAATGTTGTATATTTATACAACAAGCTTCATTTAACCCCTTCCCATCCAATACTCTATAAAAAAATTGATTTTATGATTCGTTTATGATTTATAAGTAAATTTATTATTCGCTGCTATAATACAATATACCGATATTTATTAAGGCCTCAGAATTAAAGTATTTTAATTGAACGCTGATGGATATATATTGTGGGTCAAAAATAGTCTACCGCCCAGGATAGAGTTAAGAGCGTACATCTAACAGAGTTATTAAAAAACAGATAAATACAATAATAAAGTACAAATTATCGACATGAATCCATTAAAGCAAGCTAATTTTTTTTTTAATTTTGACAGTCTTTTAATATCGTAGCTTTATGGAAACTTGGTTTGAATTTATTTTGTTTGATAAAAAATATTTTATTTTTACCAACTGGAAATACATTTATACAAACCTCTGATAAGAGTATCGAGTGCTTTTTTACCTAATAACATGATCCTTTTATCGCTACGATTGAATTTGCATATTTTTTAAAGTCGATAGTTAAAACTTATTTGACCTTATATTTTCACACTTTTAATATTCTCCCTTAACCCTTTCTAGTTCAAGGCTCATTAAAAAGATCAATTTTATGATCCGTACATGATTTTTAAGCAAGTTTATTATTTGTTATTTATTAACAGCATACCAATAATTCTAAAGGCCTCGTAACTAAAGCGTAATGGTCAAAAATAGTTGTTCTATACTTTGTAGGTCAAAAACAGTCTATTCCTCGTGAAAGGGCTAAAAGTTTTGAATCTTACATGATAATCTGCAAATTCTCAAAGTATTGTTAATATGCTAAAATAATTTAATGCGATTTTTTAATTTTAGCACCTGTACATAATTTGAATAGATACATAATTTTTAAATCAACAGCTCGAATGTAACATGTATTTTAAAAGAAAATAAATAAAACCAAAATGTCTAAAGCTACTATTAAAGCTAATTATAGAGTTTAAATTAAATAATTTTAAATATTACTTCTTTTTTAAGGATTTTTTTTAACAAAGCTCAGCTAACTGCCCCTAAAAAGACCAAAATATATTAAAACTGACGATTTGACCAGTAATATTTTATTTATCATTGCGTGGAATTAGATCATTTTCTTTTGGTATAATACTATTGGACTTAAAATTTAAAAATCGTAAAAAAATTATTAACCTTATTCAAACTATTTATTTATTTAAACTTTATAAGTTTTTGTTTATTTGGGTGATTCTGAACCAATAATTCACTATATATTATATGATTTTATGACGTGTAAATTTCAATTTTCGCTCACTGGCCTTAAAAAAAGTTTTTTTCTTTTTTTCATACGGTTATGTATTAAATATTGAAAATATTTTATATTATGCTAATAACACGAGTACTTTTATCTTATAATTCTCTTTTTTTTATGGAAGGTTTGTTATACATAGTTTTAAAAGACATTTAAAAATTTAAATAAAATAGAAAAAAATTATCTTTTCGACATACGTTCCATCCACCGCTCTAACAGATAAATATCATCTGGAAGTTTTCTCAAGGTTAACTTTATTATCAAAAAATAATAAGCTGTAACTAGGTGGTTTTTCAATTCAGAATCTTCTATATTGGAATAATATTTATGATAGAACTTTTTACATTAAATTACATCTTATATTTATTTAATTAAAAAAAAATCTTATTGAGAAATTTTGATTATATGTGATCTATATAACTTGTAAATTAAATTTTAATGTTTTTTTTTGCAAATTTTAGTTAGTACTGTAACTAGAAACAGTGCCAGGCCTATTAAAATTAGAAAAAAATAAAGGCTATCAAGATATAAATAAGATTTGAAAGCTATTTCTATACATATGTTTAATTCACTAATAACAAGTTTCTATATATATTAAATGATTATATTATAAAAATGGCACAAAATATTGGAGAGAAACAATATTATAATTAGTTTATATAAAAAAAAGACTTTTTTCTGAACTCATTAAAAAAATTTAGATATTATTTTAAAAAAACGTTTAAAAAGTTGAAAAACGCTAAAAAAAATTAAATTTCTGCCTATTCCTTTTCAAAAATCTAGAATATCAATACACACTAGAAATTAGCACTAGATGGAGGGCGAATCACTTATACTTTGAAGTATGAATTTTATTGGAAAACGGATGCTGTTCAAAATTTTGATTGCTTCTAGCTCAAAGTTTTGAACGATATTGCCATCTGGAAGCGAGATCAAACATTTTATAACTACACCACCCTTACATTGATTTTTTTCCTACAGGCCTCAACCAGGTTTCGTTGAAATTAGAAAGAAAATTTTATTTTACCAATGCGGATCGGCATCTGTATGAACCGACCAATCGTCTATGATAGGTTATATCTCCATCAGTTGTATATCATAAGTATGCGATCGTCTGTCTCAAGCACTCGCATGTTGAATTAGGCTCAAAAATATCTGGATTTTTTGGTAGACTATTTTTATGTTCGACAGGCGCAGTGCGGTTTTTAATGTACCTACATGCATTTTTCTAATCTCCTGAAGTCCAAAATTCAGGTTCAGATACATTGCTTGAAGGCCATCTCAAGTAGTTTTTTTTGCCGATAATCTGTTCAAACGCTCTCTGGTAGGCGACAGACCATTTATTTAGTTGTTTCCGACCAACTATAGTAATGATATTCTGACCGATTGATTCTTGTGAGCAAAATTTTTTGATGTTGGCCACTTATGGTATGCACGCTCACGAGCTGTGCTGGTGCGCATGAACACTGAACATATACCCAGTTCATCCCTGATGTGCTCCATGGCAGCTGAATTACCGAAGTTGGCAACCATTCGGATCGCCTTGTCGATTTCCATCTGTATGGGCTTGCATCTGGCCTCGCTCATGCCAAATTTCTCCCCACCATAACATCCAATCAGTATCAGCGCCGAATTGATGAGCTTTATTTTTAGTACTGTGAGCACATCAGACCGTCTCAGGAAGCTGTATGCAGCGTATACAGCTTTCCTGACCTTTTTCTTGTTGTTCTCGATCGTCCCAGATACATCCCACTTGAAATTCATAATATAGCTCAAGTAGGTGTACTGGTCGGTGAAGTTGACTTTTTTTCCCTGCTGGGTCATATCAGTGGTCAACTCCCCGCTTATAGTCATTATCCCGCACTTGGAGGCATTCACTGCCATTTCCCAAGTGCCCGAACATTCGGTAATGGTGTTCAGTGCGGCTTGTAAATCGGCTGATGATTGGGCCAATAGCACGGCATCGTCGGAAAACAGTAGTCCTGTTATGCGAGAGGTGAGCCCAGGTACCCTCACACCTCGTACGTTCTTTAATATATCGTTGATGTAGAAATCGAAGAGTATCGGCGAGGCTGGGCACCCTTGCCGCACTCCACAGAGGTATTCGATGGGGTTGGAAACTTCATTTCCAACTCTAACTGCAATTTTCGGGGCATCATACATGCCCTTAATCATATTGAGAAGTTTGCCCCCAATGTCCACTGATCATAGTTTATGCAGTATGGCCATTTGGGGAACCCGTTCGTAGGCCTTGATATAGTCGATATAGCACAGCCATTTTTCCTTGTTCAGAATTTTCTGTAGACGGAATATTTCATATAGAGTGGTCGCTTGGATCGCACACTCCTCGAAACTCCGAAATCCAGCTATCTCTTTTACCAGTATATGGTATTTCGCGACAATATTGCTGAGTTTGATGGATAAAATTTTAGCCACCAGTTTCGCGAGTGTTGG
This sequence comes from Smittium culicis, assembly GCA_001970855.1. Classification (NCBI taxonomy): domain Eukaryota; kingdom Fungi; phylum Kickxellomycota; class Harpellomycetes; order Harpellales; family Legeriomycetaceae; genus Smittium; species Smittium culicis. The sequence continues at coordinate 5,885 of LSSN01001133.1, read as the reverse complement.
GATCAGTGATATTCCTCGGTAGTTATCAGGGTCCTTCAGCTCACCTTTTTTAGGAACTGGGACTACCACTGAAGTTTCTAGGCATTGGGATATATCCCCAGTGTCATACATTAGGTTGATAATTTTGTTTAATAATTTTGCTAGTGAGGATGTAGGTGATGGCTCATCCATCACTAATTTCTATACTTCAGATGGTACATCATCAGATCCCGAAGCCTAGTTTTTAGGTTTATCATTAAGCGCCTGAATGATATCAGACCATAATATACTGTTATCACACTCTGGGTAATATTCACAGTCGCTAGTGATGATTTCCCCTCACTTATTAGCAGATTGGCTGTTCCAAGTAGTTTCTTTAGATAAATCAGTAAATTTATTTTACCAGATTAATTTATTTTCTTTTTTTTCTGTAATTAATTTTTTATTTTTATTAAACACTGGGCCATTGGGGATTCTTTGGAAAGAATTCACTGTGTATTATTTAATGCAACTCCAAAGCTTTTTAGAATCGTTTGAAATTAATTAATCAGCAACTCTTTTCATTTTCTTAGTTTATTAAAATTTATGATTATTTTTAGTTGCGTAAATTGATTTCTTAAGAAATTAAGTAAAATTAATTATCGTTTTTTCCAAGTCCAATTTTTTTAATAGAATTTCGCCTGTTTTTGATTCAGGTGATCTCCCATTTGCTCAATTATTCAGTACAGGATTCAAGCTGACTATCACTGGATTCATAGTCATCATTACCGATCTTATAGTGGTTATTATGCCTTTTCATACACTTTAATCGTCAAATTTGTACTGAAAATTCTTCAAGACGATTATAGAAAATTAATTTGCTACAAAATAATCTGAATTCTTTGTATATATTTTATTTTTTGTTCTGTTTCTTTTATTAAGTCAGTGCTAAACTACAAAATTATTGAAATAAAGTCAAAAACGTGAATTTTTTTACTTTATCTGAATCAGTTTTCTCGGTTAATCAAGTAATAGTAAAAAATATGGTTTTTCATCTGGCCTATTTTATTTTTATTCCATCTAGCACCGGTAGAATTGGAGATTTTTGCTCTTCTATAGCCTCCATCAATCTTCAGGTCGAATCCATTGGCGCTCTAAATATCCATATTGAAATCTCCGAATTTTTTTTTTGAATTTTAATTTTGCCTTGTTTATTAGGCTGATAATTCTATTTGATGCTATTTTAAATCTAGTTCCAGTACTAGATATGAGGTTATTTGTCACAATTGATTCAAATTTATCCTCTTTAATTTATTCCCCATGGATTATACTGGATGAAAATGTTTAAGAGGATTGAAATTTGCTATTTATAAGTCCATGTTTATTTTTGGCATCATTAGCAGATTTTATTTCAATTTATTAAATTGGGTTTTTATTTTATGTATGTATAAACAGATATCCTGAATTGTTAGGTATTTTTAGTTGAAAATGTTTCTTGTAGAGCTAACAATTATCTTTTTACTCAATTGATGTAATGTCTTATATCCTTGCTAATTAATTTAATTCCGCGGAAATTAAAAATAATCACTGTAAAAGTATTGCTATTATCGATAATAATGGTGTTCGAAATTTGTTGTTAATCTGTGTTTAAACGTACTATATTTTCATTAACTAATGAGTTTTTTTATTTGATTTATGCCAAATAAAATTAACAGTTAAATTTAAATATTTTTCTTCTACTTAATTCTGGAATGTAATGCTTTTTCGATTTTTTTTATTTCTAGTTTTTTCATATTGATTTTATGGCCAGTTGCGGAGTTTTTTTTTTCTATTCTCCATTTTTTTATGCGTAGTTATTATATTTTTTAACGATACAAGAGCTTTCAAAGTGTGCTGAGTTTAATACAATATAATATTTTCAGCTTTTTTTTTGAGTTACTTGGAGTTTAGAGCCAAGAATTTGAATTTTTTTTTCTGATTTTTTAATACTTTTTTCATATTTTATGTTATATTGGATGGTTATTTGAACTTCATTCCCTGATCTTTTTGATCATGAAAATAGGATGAAAATTTCATTTCAGCGATTTATTAGCTGGAATTTTTTTCAAAGTGTTTTTTTCTCCAAAGTCTATGTATTACACATAAATAATAAGGTATTTCTGGTTTTTTTTGTCATAATTTCCAACCCTGACGGCGTTCTGCACCCTAAATACTTAAAATATATTGTATTACTATATTTAATTATTTTCTTAGTTTTTTTTGATACTTTTATTGGAATCATAGTTTCGAATATTTTCGAATGTATTTTTTACGTATTCTTTGGGCGCATAATTTTTTTCCCAATGGTTTTTTTTGAATTCGCTCACTTATTCGTACCCTTTAGTTTATCTTTTTTTTTGCCTCAGCCATAGCTAGTGAACTAGAAGGGGCTCGATTCATCTCAACATTTCCTTTTCTTTGTTCCAAAAATAGAGTTTTTGGTGGTTTCTGATCAAAAAACGAGGGCTTTTCTGCTTCTGATTGACTGATAGGCTTGTAATAAGCTTCATATTTACATTTAGCTTGAAAATAAGTTTGAATAGTTTTAGTAATTTCAGATTTTTTGTTACTTTTTATTTTTTAAAACTCACATTTGGACTTCCAGTGTCATTCTTATTTGTAGTAGCTGTAAGCTTCCTCACGCTACATATAGAATATTTTTATTAATTCATACTAATATACAATGAATCTTAGATTTATTTTTTCCAAAGTGTTTTTTTTTAAAAAAAGTATAACTTAATAAGAGATAGAATCAGTAAGCTATTTTCTGCATTTGTTTCTGACATCAATTATTTCTAGTTTTGATGAAAAATCTCACTTATTTAGTCAAATAGAGCAAGTAATAAAGATATCCGAGATTTTTAATGTCAAATTTAACTTACCCTTCTAATTTTTCGATTTGATATATATTAAATTTGATATATATTGTGTAATAACGTACTATAAATCATTTTTTCTACTAAATTTAAGTTAAGATATTACAGATTGACAGTATTATATTCTTATATTCTTATATTCTTTTATTCTTAAATTTTTATTTATTTATAATCATCAATATAATGGAAAAGGAAATAGAGTACATTCATTTTTTCGCTTTAAAACTGCTTCCAGAGAATTAAAATTTTATGGGATAAACTGTTATTTTTTTTTTGTGCTTTTAGGAAATTTTTCGAACCAAAATTCAGAGCTTTTTTTTGAATAAAACGTCTCTATACTGACTCAAATAATTTTTTTGACAATATAAGAATATATAAATGATCTTTTTTGACTCGCTTTGTTTTATTATGATTATTTTATTTTTTTCAAACAGATATATTTCTTTTCAGGACATCGTTAAACGTGTTTATAGCACATTCGACAAGTTTTTGATCAGCCATAGTGCAATAAATCATTTTTTTAGTTTTTTTCAGCAGGCTTTATATTTAGTTCGAATTAATCAAAATTTACGTTTTTCGCTATTTTTTCATTTTTTTGACAATTTAAAAACATGATGCAAACTTGGGCACTTATAATTTAAATTTAATAGCTAAAATATGCATTATATATCAATATTTTAATAAATTCAGCTATTGTAAAGCTCTAACAAGACTTTATTACTAATCTACTTCGATGAAATACGCTTTAGATTAATTATTTTTGTTAAATTTAGAAAAAAGAGTATGAATATCGAATATTAAATTATGATAAATTTTTTTAGGTCTCTAATCATTTTGGTTCATTTAAGAAAAAAAATATAGAATAAAATAAATTTTTAATTCTTTTTTAAAAGATTTTCATTCCAAAAACCAAATATATACATTTATCGAACCCATATAATAAAGAGAATACGAAACTATCCTTATCAAAATTTATGAAATTTCAGGTTTTAATATAATTCATCAAAGTATATTATATACCTGTATCCAATAAAGTTTATATAATATATATATATATATTCTATCCTGGAAACTCTGGGATCAGCTTAAAAAAGTCTCTTTCCTCTTGTATATTTTCATTTCCAAAAAGTTCGCACAGAATTTTTATGATCAAGTACTGCTTCGACTATTGATCAAATTATTTTAATGCTGAAAATTTATAACACATTTTTATTGGTACTAATAAAAATGGCAGTACCTAGTAACGAGTAAAATAGAATAAAAAAAAGTATTATCCTCAATAAGAAAAAGAAGAATTTAAAATATGGAATAAAAATTAATTGGTTATATATTGTATATGAAATTCGAGTTAAAAATCCATAATTTTCTATTTTAAATCGAAATTATTTCTTTAATTTTTCAGTATTATTTATTTATTTATCAAAGGCTTCAAATTTAATTTCTTATCAGCTCATCAAACTAAACTTTAAGCGACTCAAAAAATATATATTTAGTTTTAAATCGCTCATAAAGCATGATTAATTCTATTTATATCGTTTTTTAACATTCTTCTTTCATTACTAACCCAGATGAAATAACTTCAAATTATATCGGTTTTATAGAAATCAGTAATATTTAAACAAAACAAAAAAAAGAATTTCTAAATATTATTTCTAATAAATATTTTAAATTAAAATAAAATTAAAGGAGAAATTTCTAGAATGATAAAATAGAGTCAAAAAAAAATTTTTTTTTTTAAAAAATATGTATTATCTCAAGTACATATACATTAAGGTGTTTTTTTGATACTATAAATTAAACAAGAGTCAAATTTTAAATATTATATACTTATAAAAGTTCGTATTAATGTTGAAAATATTAAAATAAATAATTAAAAATTTTAATTATATTATAGAAAAAAGAATGAAAACAAATTTTTTAGTCGAATTTAATTTTCATACAGTTTTTTTAAAGAGGTATAATATTTTAGAAGTTAAAAATTCAAACTTTTTTACAATCATTAAATTAAAATCTGCCAATCATTTAATATAATACTAACCTTTTTTGCTTATTAGCGAGTAAAAAAATATCGTATAAAATTTGTTTTTCTTTTTTACCTGAATTTATTATAGTTTAAAAAGCTAATTAATAATAATAATAATAATAATAATAATGTCAAATTAAAGAGTTTTTTTATATTTGATTTTCAATATATAATATTTTCACACATTTAATATTGTATACTTTTAAATTTATCAATAACTAGTAAAATATTATAATTGAATGGTTAAATTATATTTTAATATATGACTTTTACTTCTTTGATGTGAAATATAAAAAAAAGTTATAATTTAGCACTTTTTTTTATTAATATTAACATAATTAAAATTGTACTTGAAACATCAATTTATTTTTATTTTAAGTGATTATTCATAATAATTATGAAAAAATATACATGAAAATCTATCGGTTCTTTTATTAATAACTAGTTCGATATAGGTTTGTCATTTAGATTTAAATGTATTATTTTAAATCTGAGATCGTAAATTAGTAAAAAATCAATTTTAATGCTTGATTAGATAGGGGAGACTATAAATTATTCAATCGGAGAAAAAATTTTTACTATCTTTCGAAATTTTTTCTACGCAAAAATATTTATGATTATTACAGTAAAACATTTTTCAAACAAAAAATTAATTAATAAACGAGTTTAAGGATAAAATTGTTGAATTTTAAATTAATTGAAGGCTTTTTGAGCGACCAAAGGTTCTCTCACGATTTTTTATAGGCCTTACAGGCCACATTTCACCTTATCGGTAGAATTAAATATAGTTTTATAAGTAAAGATTAATATATTAAGTAAATAAAATTAAGATATAAAATCATCATCATCATCATCATCATCATCATCATCATCATCATCATCATCATCATCATCATCATCATCATCATCATCATCATCATCATCATCATCATCATCATCATCATCATCATCATCATCATCATCATCATCATCATCATCATCATCATCAT